>MU228251.1:2961840-2974971 GCA_018584345.1 Thuja plicata
CTTAAGGGGGGGTGTTAGAGTAATAGTCTATCGGGTTACTAAATTAAATCATTATGATCTAATTAGTAACTCACCTATTCACTCTAGTTTTCTTCAGCTAACCTTAGGGTTTCCCTTTTTAGGGTTTCATGATTCCTTTTATAAGGACTCACCTCTTAGTTTTCATGACGGAGCTTTCACATCGTATTGTAATTCTATTGTTGATAATATAGAAGTTTTCAACATAAATTTGATGTCTCTGGCTTTTTGGCCGCCATAGCTGCCTTCTTTCTCTTTTGTCTTTTGCTTCTACTTCGTGACAGTCTTGCATGCAAGTTTCTTGGGAAGATTTGATGGTTATCAAATCTTACAATTTGCGCTGTTGGTATTCAGAGTCCCAGGCAGCAATTCAACAAATTCTTCTATATATTTCTTTGGTGCAACTTCCTTCTTCTTCCCAGACCCTTTTGAGGTAGTAGGAACAATAGCTTGACTCATCCTTCTTCTTTGAATTCTACTATCTCAGACACAAAACTCCAAACCAATAAGCTTCTTACTCTTCTCAGAAAAACTCAGAATGCAGAAATGAGAGTTGTACAAAATCAAACTCAATCATTTACACTTATAGCCATTTAAGAACTGTGTCTTGTCAACTTGAAAGCTGAATTCCTGCACTTGAACTGTCATGAAGATTTCATTCTGTCATTAATGCTGCCGTCAACTTGCACTATTTGATCCTAGCTGGAAGAGAGAGTGTACGCTTTTTTCCATCTGGCACTCGTCAGCCTGAAACTGGCCAACACACTGCACTTTATTTACTTTTGTAAAGATCCTTGCGAGTGAGTGACGCACCCCTTTTATTCAGTCGGTCACATACTCGCCATCCATCCTCACTCCACTTTTCATCTTCTGCGAGTGAGCGATGACCTAGTTCTTGAACTTCATCTTATGTCTATCACATACTCGCTATCTTTTATGCTTTGCTTTTGGATTCATGTGAGTGAGTGATGTTTCCTTCACCTTTAACCTGTCGCACCCTCGCTAGTTAACATTTCATGTCACTTGAGTCTTGGTGACTGAGCGACTATGCATCTTATCTTTCAACTATTCCATAATTGCACACTCGCTAGCTTTTTAAACTGTAACTTTTGGATCCGAGCGGGTGAGCGACGTTCACTTCTTTACCACATGATTTATCTAGTCACTCACTCGCACTACAGAATAGTCCAGCTTTTACCTTATGCGCGAGTGAGAGATGGCATCTATTCTTTGCTCAGTCACAAACTCGTGAGCTTGAAAATTTCACTTCATCACTGACTGCGAGTGCGCGACTATGCACCTTCTTTCTTTAGTCGCCTACTCGCGAGCTCTTTTCCTTTCATCTTTGTTGATTGGCGAGTGAGCAATGTCTTTCCTCTTTTAACTCATCACACACTCATGGGTTTACTTTTGATCACCTCAAAGCATCAGCGAGTGAGCGAGGCGATGAATGGTCCCTTAGTCGCTCGGTCGCAGACTTTTAAGAATCTTGAAAAATGCTTCTGCAACTAAGCGATGAGTCTTCACATTGGTACTTCATACCTTTGCCGTGCACTCACACTGCAAAATACAACTTAGTTAGAACCTAAGCGAGTGGGCGACCTCTAGAACATGACCTCGTCGCGTAGTCGCTGACTTTTAACATTGACATAAAACTCGATGCGGATATGCGACTACTTCAATTTTAAACAAGATTGCTTGGTCATGAAGCATGATATAGACAGCATAACTTTACAGCGACTGTGCGACATACAAAATTTTAACCCGTCCCTGACTCGCTGTTTCAATGTTTCATTCAGTTAACTTTTAGCAAGTGAGCGATAAGTTTAACCATTTTTAGCCCGCTCAATCGCTGACCTATAACTCGACTTTCATAAGACATCAGGACTGCGCGATTTACATTTTAAAACATTGAACCCGCTCACTCGCACACAAATCAAAACTTGACATAAGCTCATCGCGATTGCGCGATTCTCTTTCACTGACAGCTCGTTGTCCACTCGCACAACTTAGAGACACTTTAAAAAGACCGATGCGACAAAGCGACCAAACTAAAACATGACTTCAAAAGAGATTTTGACTTCTTTTGCGCGGCAAAGCATAGGATTTTAAACCAAGAAAGCCTGGGAAAAGTAAAGGCCAAGAAATTCAAAGAAAACCAATGCAGTGCTAACAGGATCAAGTCCATCTAATGAATGATCTTCCTTACTGGTGGTAATCCATTAGGCACATTATCGGATACAATATCCTAAAACTCATTCAACAGATCTGCAACTTCTACAGTCACATCTTCTACTTCCTCTTTAATAGCTTTTGAAATTAAGGCAAAACACATATTCTCATGCTTCATACCCTCTAGGAATTTTCTTCCATCAACAAAAGTTATTCTTGCATTACTACATACCTTTTCTTCTGTATTGTTCAATGGTTTTAGCTTATGTCACACTCTATCCTTTGTCAAGGAATATGTATTTGCATGGCCATCATGTACAACATGCCTATCAAACTGCCACGGCCTTCCCAACAACATATGACAAGAATCCATAGGTATGATATCACATAGTACCTCATCATAGTACCTTCCAATCTTGAACTTTACTAGGCTTTGTTCATTAACCATGACCTTGTGGTCATCCTGTACCCAGGTGATCCGGTATGGATGTGGGTGTTTCTGACTCTTGAGCTTCAACTTTGTGACCATCTCTTCTAACACCAGATTGTCAGTACTTTTGCTATCAATAATCACATCACAACACTTATTCTCACACTTGCACCTAGTGGGAAACAAGCTCCTCCTTTGCTCAGATTCATTCTCACCACTCAGCAGGACTCTTCTATTAACTAGGACTTCTCCTCCTTCAGCATCTTTAGAATGAGATGATTTTGCATCTTCATCCACATGTGCGACTCTAGCCTAGCAGTCATTTCTCCTATTTTCCCTTCCTTGGCATTGAGGACATTCATATGCCCTATGACCTTCTTCTCCACAATGAAAACATGTTCCACGGAAGCCTCCTCTTCCTGATCCTTGTCCTCATCCTCTTCCTCTTTGATCTCTATTATTTTGATTGAAATTAATTCCCCTCTGACCTTGACTACTACTAGCCTCATCCTTCTTTTTCTAATCTTCATTTTGGCCTCCATAAGATCGTCCACCAGATCTTCCACCACGACCTCTTCCACTTTGCCTGCTTTCAAACTTCTTGTTCAAATTTTCCTCTACCTTTAGGGAAAATTGGTAGGCCTGTTCAATACTATTCATTTGGATCAGGTTCAACTCCTCCTGAATTCTTAACCTCAACCCATTAAGGTAATCGACAACTTTCTCCTTGTCAGTTTCTGCATGGCCTGTTCTAATGAGGATTCGATAGAACTCCTCCGTATACTCCTAGACAGATTTCCCTGCTTGCTTCAAACCTTGCATTTTCTTCAGTAGATTGATCTCATAATCAACATGAATGAACTGTCACTTCAATTTATCCACCATTCGATCCCATCTTGTGATTTTCTCCTTCCCTCTTCTATTTCTCTCCAACTGAATCTCCTGCCACCAGATCTTCGCATGACGCTTCAGTCGGGCCTTCGCAAATTTTACCCTATCAAGATCCTCAATATATTCATACTCAAATATTCTTCTATTTCATTGATCTAGTCTATCAACTCTTCTAGGTTAAGATTTCCCAAAAATGTGGGAACCTCAAGCTTAGGTCTTTTCCCGATCTTGGAAATGGCCTGGAAAATCCTTTCCTCCTCTTGGTTCAGAGTTTTTCCTTCACCTTCTTGATCAAAATCTCCTTCTACTTTGACTTCATCCTCACTTTCCTCTTTTACACAAAGATTCATGCCTCTGTAAATCTCTTCCTGCAATGCTTGCACTTGTCTCTAGAGGGCTCTAACCTCAGGTGGCACACCTCTGGCTCTTCTGCCACGCTCCCTTCGTGGAGGCATTTTCACGCTTATCGTTGAAACCCTAACCATGGTCCTGGTGCAAACTGCCTCACAGTCGGCGATCTATCTACACACTCAGGAACCTGGCTCCGATACCACTTGATGAAGGGGACTCCCCTTAATACCACAAGTACACAACATAAATAGAGAGAAACAACAAAAATTTGCAAGAACAGAAAATTGGCTTCTTATTGGCTCCACAAATGTGGAATTACAAACTTCAGAATTACAATATCAAAAGCCACATGGGCATCCCTTACAATAATTTGTAGGAAAAAGCTTAAAATAACCACCCAGAACTGCCCTAGAAAACACTACGGGCCTTCCTTAAATAGGCAATTTTCCACCGCCTGAGAAGGTTCCATAAATCTAGCCATTAAGGCCGACTACCCTTTGCATTTAATTATTTTTCACTTTTATTACAAAAGGGTCAGCTTTAAATATTTACAAAATATGAGATTAGGTAGCCCAACTTCCAGAAGCCATAAATTTTGAACCGTAGCTCTGATTGGCTATTATAAGCGTCAGTTAGTTGGGGGTTTGACCTCAATTCAGAGCCTCTAAGGTCCTGAAAATTGAGCTCAAAGGTTTCACACCCTAAATTCTCAACAGTAAATCCTTAATAACTTTGCCAATATTGATGCTATGGCAATGAAACTCAACTGGCATGCTTATATGACTAAGATGATCCTTCACCTGAAAAATTAGAATATTTTGAGTTCAAATGGCCAACTTACTAAAAATAACAAGTTTCCAAAAATAGCAGCTTTGTACAAAATAGCCCTTATTGAATAGAAAATGCATATTTTTGGGTGATGCAAGATTGTCCTTACACCCAGGATGCTCCTGCATCAAAATGTAATAAGCTTGCAGAAAATTAACAGTAAAACATGACATAAACATTCACACAAGTTGATACCAGTATTTAACATGGAAATCCAATATGGGAAAAACCACCAATAACATGCTATCAAGTTTTCACTCTTTTGAAGTGAGCTCTGTTAGGAGCCAACCCTGTTAAACGTTACAAAACACATTGCTAAATGTGACCTGGTTAAAGGATTTAATCACCCTGTCAGGAGTGGCCTTGTTAGAGGACTTAGAACATTCCACTTGAATGTCATCTTGCTCAAAGGATTTATACAATGACTGCTAGGTCAACCTGGTTAAAGGATTTTGACTGATACAATGGTTAGAAAGTAATCAGCGAGTGTGATCTGATACATACAACTTACTTTGCAAATCTAGATCCAATTCATCTCTAATGCTAACTCACTGAGTGACCTCCATTCTCATTTCAATCTTCAGTTCTGCTTGGAAATCCATCAAGCAATCACTCTCGCAGCTCTCTGCTTCTCTATTCAGTCTTCTCTGCTAGATCATACCAATCAGTCAATTAACTATGCAATCCTCTTGCATACACTTCTTACACACTTCATGAATAACCCCTTAAGGTTATCATATACCTCTTCATCTAGGTCAGATAAATATTTTTCCACTTAATCAAGATTGTAGATTTTAGGTTAGGTTAGATCCAATGGATCTTTCCATCTTTACATTTAATTTACTTCTCCAAAGCAGTCACTAATTAAATCTTTGATCCATGCATTAAATACGGTTACTCGTGCATTTAAATAGTGTGGACCAATCATCCTTATCCTTAATTAAATTTACATATCCCAATAAAATCAACTATGTCAGCTAGAGATATCAAATCTCAACAATTACCAAAATATTGTTGCTCGGCCAACACTGTGTTCTTCCACTCGGTCATCACTAGTTTCCTCGGCAATTTACTGGCGCTCGATCATCACAGACTTCGCTCGGCATAAACTATTCTCAGTAAACTATCATCAACAGATAAACAACACATTACTTTGCCAATGTTCCAACTGATCAAGTACCCTTGTGATTTCCCATAACTCAACCATTCCACTTGTTCTTCTTGTTAAATCTGCTTCATCAATCAATAGATATGGTACTCAAACAAATAGCAATAGTCTCACCAGTTAAGGTTTGACATCAATGACAAAACAAAAATTGTTTCCATTGTATCTTTCCAACAATCTTTCTAACAATAACCCTCTACTTCCAAGTTCTAACATAGTACAAGGGTCCTCTAAAGGGGAACAACATTATAATACAAGGACTAGGGAATGCATACAAACACGCTCTAATCTAAAAATGTAAAGGCGGGTGCTACTTTTGTAGATCATTCACCAACAGATTATTGCCCTCCCAATCTTGATCATATGGGGAGGGAAGTTGAGATTGTAGCAGTATGGTTGTTATGGAAACCCAAGGAACCCAACCACAAACAAATCCAAGGATGAGGTTTCCTTGACATTCTCATCGAAGAGCTCAACTAAGGTGAGTGTGAGGGATCGTGTGAAGATTGTTGTCAAAACCAAAATTTCCTTAATAGAGTCAAATAAGCAAACCTCATAGAGCACAAGTGAACCATATTGAGGTTCTTATGAAGAAGATGCCTCATCAACCTTTGTAAAAGGTGCAAAGACTAACTTAGGAGATGTTAGAGCTTTCTCCACTGAAATAACTAAAACTGAAAGGGAATCTAATGGGGCAGCTATTTGGTGGCAGAACTTAGGCACAAGGCCCTGCTCGATCATCCTTTTAAATGATGGAGGTGTTACCTTTTGATCCATTATAGCAACCTTAAACACCCTTGGGAAGCTAGGATATCAATCAGGAGATGGAGTTGGCGCATGTTGGGTGGTAATTACTACACTAGACACCACTTGTGTATGCAGAATGTTTGCGTGTGTGGAAAATGGAAAAGCATCTAGCAATGAGGTGGTAAGTGAAAACTCCTACGATAGAGAGATGAAGACATGGACCCTCTAGGTGTTAGGCCCAATGGTTAATCCTAGTGCAAGGGGAAGTGAGATAGAAAAAAATTTTGGGCAAAAGGATGGAGCAACAAGAACAAAAGTAGGGCTAGGAGCGAAAGTGAAAGCAGTAGACACAGGCTCCAAAGAGTCACTCTCTACACTTGAAATGGCCTCAAATGCTAGATCCCTCTCTTGTCAACAATGCTTATGCTCATGCTTGAGTTTTTTCCAACACGAATTCAATCTGGGCTAAGAATCCTATGAGGGACCAGTGACATCTTGCGTCATAGGGGTGTTTGTCAATGTCATTTTTGGAAAGAAAGAAGGCATCATTGATGAATTAGGAGGTGTCATTGTTGGCTCAATAATATATGACCTTCCTCTTTTCACCTTATGGGTGACAAAAGTAACTAAGGATTCTCTCAGAGGATGAGGATTAGGTGTTATGGGAGAAGGTGTAGTCCTAGGTGACTTCTTACCCTTTTCATATATAGCAAGGCAAGGTATGTCTGCAATGATTAGGATAGGGAAAGGTGGGCACACCTTGGGTTTAGGAAACACATACATCTTTCCTTTGTTTGCACTAGGTGTAGACATGGAATAGAATACACTATTGCAAATCTCGAGGTGGATGAGGAGGCTTTCCCTGAAGCACACACTTACCTTGGGCCCCTGACAAAGAAGGGGAAAAATGTGAAGTGCGTTAAGCCTCATGGGAGGGTTAGATGGAGAGAGGGGATAGGTGGTATATATTTGAAACTTAATTCCTTGGCCTTGTACTTCTGATAAGATAGAAATGAAGCATCCAATCAAGGACCCAGACGCCCTACTAGAGTAGGCCAAAATGATCTAAAATAATTCCCCCATGGGATACTAGAGAATGATAACTAGTATCCTAGATTGTATGAATAGTGTCCTCTTGGGGGAACTTAAAACACTTATGCACAAACAAAGGGATTACTCCCATGGTTACTAGCTAGGGGATGTCTAGGTTGACCCTGAAGAGGTCCAATTTCAAATTAACAACAAAAGTTGTAAAGATGGCCTTGGGACCTACCTAGATCATCAAGGTGGTAGACCCCAAAGGGGGAAGTGATAATCTATCATGTGTTTCGATGGTGGTAGAACACTCATAATACCTCATAAAATTTAGACCATTCACAAAGAGAACCTCCTCAGTTATAAGATCAAACCAACACATAGGATTGATCAAGATGCCCCTAATAGAGATGTCATTGATTAGTATCAGCATATAGACAGGGGTAGGCTCCTTATTGTATGGCTCATCCAAAGGAGTGAAAGTAATGTTTTTTTTAGTAACCTTTTTAGTAGATGGAAAGAGAGGAGTGATAATCACCATCTCGATAAAGATACTACCACTCAAAAGGGAGGAAGGTTCAATGTAGAGGTTCCTAGTTCACACCGGGTTCACCAAAATGAAGAGAAGGGAAAATTCACTTACCTCAAATACTGATTAAATTATTGAGGGATGAACTACTCATTGCGCCACCTCACTTCAACTAACCACCTGGTGAGCGAGGGGATCAAGACAACTAAATGATAAAATACATAAAACAAGGTAAGACACAAAATGTAGGAAATTAAAATAACTATATTATGGAAGTAGATTAAAGTATTTTAACTATCATAAAGAAAAGAGCTAACTATAACAATTGGCTATCTAACTCCACAATCTCACGGAACAAGACACATGCCCAGGTTGAGGATGACTTTATGTGTATACGATGCTAGTGTAGCGCATGTGTGTCTCGTACGAATATAGTGCAAAAGTTAACATAGAAATCAAGGAAACTAACACAAATAATAGAATGTAAAGTAAATGTAGACACTTAAAATGGTCAACGCAACAACTTTACTAACATTTTTCTTCAATTATTAAATAATCTTTATTATTTAATTAATTGGCATTTTTCTGCTATAATCTAAATTCAAAATCATCATTTCTATATAATTTCATAATTAAGTGATTTTAATTAATTACCTAATTATTTTATCAATTATTCACCTATAAAGTAATTAAATAATTAATCATTATTTAATTACTCCCTATGTTGATGAAATTAATTAAATCATCATATTATTTAATTACTATTCCTTCTTATTAGTATTTGCGCTATATTGGAATGAGTTTTTCTTAAGAGCGATTAAAAAAACTTATTTCAACCAATTGCAATTAACTATTTTTATTTTTCAATTTCTTTTTAGATTTTTCTAAAGTATACATGTGAAATTTTTAAGTAAAAAATGCATGAAAATTATTTTTCTTCATGTTGATTGGCTAATAAATTTGGGGTCTCATATACACGGATTTCACCGAAGCACTATGTCCATTGTAATTTTTGAGGCAATTTTTTAGGACACAATACCTCATATTTATGAAATTTAATTGTTTAATTTATACTCATCATTTTAAAATATTTCTTCAAAAAATATGTATTTTTTGTGAAATAAAGAAAAGTAATGAAAATTACTAATTATTTTTAAAATTTTATTACAATTACAAATTATGTATCATTTTAATTTTAGCTATCAAAATAATTATTATATTATAATTAAAATAATATATTATTATTTCATAAGTGTACATTATAAAAATTTTATATTAAATAATTATCCTTAGTAAATTTACTAAAATTATTTTATAGTTTAGAACCTCTATTATTATTAAATTATTATCTTCTGATAAAATTTATTATACTTTATTAAATTATATTTAATATTATAACTATAATTAATTATTAGGCAAATACTTCGCCACTACGTGGCACTTGTTATTATTATTACATTTATGTGCTAATTATATCAATTTCCATCTCATAATTAAAAAATTCATATTTATTTAATTAAACTAACTATTCCTCTCATAAATAAATAAGTAATTATTTATTTGTATATATCCCCACATGTGCAAATAAATAAATTATTTTATTTATTTAATCCTATCTATCCTTCCAATTATGAGTTTTAGTTAACTTTTCAATCACACATTTTGACTCCATAATTCTCTCCTCTAAGTGATCAATCAAATGAGTTATCTATTTAATCTATCTATTTTTCTATTCCACCTCATTAAAGTTAAAGTATTCAATCAAATCAATCAACTCTCCAATCTATCCTCTTAACATATCCATATGTTTTGTCAACAAGCAATCAATTGAGTTCAACTCCCACTCACTCTGAGTTCAACTCTTCAATCACGGGCAATCAGTCCCACCAATCATAGAATCTTGATTAGAACCCCTGAAATTATTAAAAATAGAGAGTTTATTTTCTCAATTTGTTGTCCACGGTTGCTTTGAATTCTTATGTTGTCACATAGAGTACTCATTTTTTAGAGCCAGCATTGCATAGAGAAGGAGAACAACCAATGAGGACTTTTGGGTTTGCATGTTCATGCATTTTTGAATTGATTTTATTATTATTGAATAATTATGTGTGTTGTTTGTTTGCTTCCTCTTTCGATACTGATAATACTAACTGCCTAATAGATCTCCTTGTGGTTGAGATTTTGATGTTATTACAAGTTTCTACAGATCCTTATTACCCCGATTATAGTAAACTACTAACAAAATATGAGAGATGTGACTAAGCTAAAGATATAATAGAAATATGAGGATGAAGACATGAGAGAACTTACATCCAGAGAAGGAGGTAAAAGAATCCCATGGAAGAGCTCTACTTTCTCTTTCTAGTGAACTTGCACACATGAAGATAAAGGAAAATGTTGGGGGTTGTTTGGGAACCTGCCTTAGTCATATCCCTACTTTGGTATTTCCACCTCCATGATGACTGAGTTGACGAGATAAATGATTATAGATAATCATAAATATAATTGACAAAGTGATCAAAATAATAATATTAAGATAAATAAATACGACGTGCTAAGAAAAACATGAAATGAGATAGTGTAAGTGACTCCCCTTCACCACTACGAAACCAAAGCTTGATGGAGTGAAGGTAAGGATGGATAAGAGATCACCAACAAGTTGTCTTATTATAATAAAGATCTCAATGTTGGAACTGATAAGAACAGTACCGAATCCCAGAAGCAGCTGCATGCAAGAAAACCTGTGACAAGAACGAAGCAAGGAAGTAAAAACTAGAAACAAGGGTTTGGAAAATCTCAGTGGAGTGAGAGCAAAATTCTTATTTCCCAAAAAGTAAATACAATAATTACAAAAGCGACATATAAGGTGAGAAACCCTAAAGTCAGAGAAAGCTAGGTTTGTGTATTTAATAATTAATAAACATATTAATTATTATGCACCTACAAATGACAAGCTTAAGTGAATAGAATAATAGTTAGCTTTAATAATTAAACCGAAGTGATTTAATTATAAAGGCAAATGTACTATTACTCTAACACCCCCCCTTAAAGAAGTTTGGGAGGAAACTAACCTAGCACAGCTATGAAAGCAAAAGAAATGGGTCCCAGCAACAAGGCCTGATCAGGTACCCAACTACAAAGAAATCTCTGTAAACCGGGGAAATAGAGAAAACCCGGTGGGAAAAACTCTACCCCAAAAAGAGATACAACAACATGCTGAAAAAAACATGAAGGAAGGAAGGGCTCAACAAGACCCCCCAAGGACAACTTCCGTCACCCCAAGCATAGAACGCAACTAAAGATAGCGTGGAGATGCAAAGGGTTTGGTGAAGATGTCAACAACCTGCGCGTCAGTGGGAATGTACTCCAAAGAGAGAACACCATCCTGAATCTGCTGACGGAGGAAATGCATATGAAGCTCAATGTGTTTGGTGTGTTGATGCTCCATCGGGTTGCAGGAAATGTGAATAGCACTCTGATTATTGCACCACAGAATAGTGGGATGATCAGGAGGAAATCCAAACTCAGTCATCAACTGTCGAAGCCATAAAATCTCCTGACTAGCATGAACTGCCGCTTTGTACTCAGCCTCTGTAGATGAAAGTGCTCGAGCATTCTGCTTCTTGCATGACCATGTGATAGGACCAGAGCCAAGACAAAAGACAAAGCCAGAAGTAGACTTCTGATCATCAACATCACCAGCCCAATCTGAGTCAGTGTAGCCAACAATGTGAGGAACCCCTGATGTGTAGTGAATGCCATACATAAGTGTGCCCTGAATGTATCTCAAAATACGCTTGGCATCTTTCCAATGACTCTCATGAGGCTCATGTGAGAACTGAGAGACTAGACCAACTGCAAAGGAGAGATCAAGACGAGTGTGTGTCAGGTATAACAAACTGCCAACTAACTGCCGATACAATGTAGCATCCACTGAAGGCAAAGTGCAAGAGGTAGACAAAGTAACACCCAACTGAAAAGGTGTGGGAGCAGGCTTGCAATCAAGCATATCAAAGTGCTAAAGCATGTCAAGAGCATACTTCTATTGGTAAACAAAGATCCTAGTAGGTGAGTGAAAAATCTACAGACCCAGAAAGAAGTGTAATAGACCAAGGTCTGTCATCTCAAACTGATCCATCAATGCGCGCTGAACATCCTGAATCATAGAAGATGAGCTACCTGTGATGATAAGGTCATCAAAATATAGCACAAGGATCAAAACCTCATCCTCAAGATGCTGAATGTAGACTGTAGGATCAAAATGATAGTGTGTGAATCCTTTAGAAAGTAGAAAGGAGTCCATCTTCTCATACCAAGCCCGAGGGGCCTGTTTGAGACCATACAAAGAACGCCAAAGTCTACAAACCAAGGAGGAATCCTGCACAAATCCCTGAGGCTGCTCCATGTAAATCTCCTCTCTAAGATCACCATGCAAGAAGGCACTCTTCACATCCATCTGAAAAATGGGCCATCCCTGAGAAGCTACGAGGGATAAGACAAGACGAATAGAGTTCATCTTGGCGATAGGGGCAAATGTCTCAGTGTAATCAATACCCTCAACCTGTGAAAACCCCTTCACAACAAGACGTGCCTTGTACTTATCAATAGAACCATCAGCAGCAAACTTAGTATGATACAACCACTTGCATCGCACCAACTTTCTTCCCTTAGGAAGGGAACAAAGATCCCAAGTATGATTCTTCATCAAAGAAGAATACTCCTCCTCCATAGCACTGTCCCACTCAGTATGTCCTGTCGCTGCCCCAAATGTCTGAGGGTCACCACAAATAGCATGACTCAGAAGACTAGAACCTGCAATATGAGACCGGGTGCGATGGGAGGTGGAAGGGTCACCAGCCAGAGATCCTGCAGCATCAACTATAACACAAGCCCATCTAGGCATCTGTGGAGGATCCTGTGGTGGAGGTAAATGGGGATCACCAAGATCATCATCCTCATCATCCT
>MU228251.1:2975074-2986586 GCA_018584345.1 Thuja plicata
GCTCCATCGCTCTCCTCTGAGCGTCAGGCACAAATGCCCATGCTTCACTACCAAAAACTCAGAATGAAGATACATCAGGCTTGACATGAGACCAAGCCTCCTTAGGAGTCATATGTCAAACTGCCTTATGAGGCATCTGATTCTGAATATAGTTGGCACAATTGACTGTCTCTGTCCAAAAAGATGAATCCATGGACCTGGACTGTATCATACAATTAGCCATCTCCCAAAGTGTTCTATTCTTTCTCTCTGCCACACCATTCTACTGAGGGGTGTAGGGCACTGAAAACTGATGTTGAAGACCATGTTCAGAGAAAAAATCCCTGAAATCTTGGTTCACATACTCCCCCCCATTATCTATGCATATCCAACGAATAGAAAGACCAGATTGCTTCTCCACAAATGTATTAAAGACTCGAAATGAATCAAAGACATCAGACTTGTACTTCAAAAAGTACACCCATGTGCTTCTAGAGAAGTCATCAATGAAAGTAAGCACATATTTGGCACCAGAAAAAGGAGTAGGAAATGACATGAGGTCACTATGAGTCAACTCCAATGGTGCCAAAGCATGAGTAGCTCGTCCCTGAGGAAAAGGATCCCTATGTTGTTTGCCAAGGACACAACCCTGACAAACCCCACCAGTGCAAGTAATTTGTGGAAGCCCAAGAACAAGTGCCTGTGTGCTCATCTGCTGAAGATATCAGTAATTGACATGGCCCAAACGCTCATGCCAAAGTCTGCTCACTGAATCTGCATGTGCTATAAGACAGGAACCTGTGCCAGTAGAAGACTCAAATCCATCAAATCTGTATAGTCGGGATGCGGTGTCAACACTCCTACTAGCCACAATCATCTCAAAATCATGTAAGTCCTGAATAACCACATCATGTGGTGAGAACTCAACTATCTTACCAGAGCCAGAGTGGAAAATCTGATAGATAGACAGAAGGTTCGTCAAAATGTCAGGGACAAAGAGAACATCCTAAAGAGAAACCCCCAGCTAATGCAACAGAACCAGAACCCAAAACAAAAAGATGAGATGAGTTCCCAATAGCAATCTATGAAGTAACACAAGGAGCAAGTGAGGTGACCAATTGCTGAGTGTGAGTCATGTGGTGAGAAGCACCGGAATCAAGAATCTAGGTGGGCCCAGAAGTCATAGCTCGTGCAGTAAGAGCATGACCTTTCCCTGCAGGGGAGGATGTGGACTAAGGAGCTAAAATGTGATGCTCCTACATGGCTTCCTCTAAAGCCTCCAAATGTTTCCAACACCTAGAAACAGGATGTCCATCCTTTCCACAAAAGCTACAGGTCTCAACTGATTTCTTCTTAGTCTTGGAGGTAGACTCAGTAGACTTTGAAGAATATTTACCCTTGGAAGGGTTAGCTGGAGATTTTGAATCATTTTTCTGTGCAGGTTTGGAGGAAGACTCATTGCCTGCAGAATCTTTCTTCAGTTTTCCTTTCTATTTTGGTTTTCCCTGTGAATACTGAGCAACCAATGCTTGGCTAGAAGAGATAGAAGCATCCATGAATTGGATCTTTTCCTGTTCCCATGTCAACCGATCATAGAATGTCTCAAAAGAAGGCATGGTGTGTCTAGCATCCATGGTGGAGTAGAAAGTGGAAGAGAAGATCTGATACCTTCCTCGCAACTTTGAGAGTATCAAGAAGATACACTCATCATCTGTCTTGGTTTTCCCACATCCCTACAAAACTAAGCGCAGAGACTTGAACTTCATCAAGAAGTCCTCAATGGTGGGAAAGTTGGTAGGTGTCAAAGTAGTCATCTCTACATCAAGCTGTAGTGCCTGGAACAAATTTACAGTGCCAAAAAAATCTAAAAACTTGCCCCAAATGGCCCTAGGAGTGGTCAAACCATCCAAGTGAAAGAGGAGACTGTCAGAAATGTTCAGTGTAGTCAAGCCCATGGCTTCATCCATCTTATTCCTGTGCTGAATAATCTCAAAAGGACGCTGTAGGACAGGTTGATTTTCATCTAGGCATGACCATAAGCCATGTGACATGAGTAGCCTAGTCATGTGTGCTTTCCAGGTGTGGTAAGTATGCGGTGTCAGCCAGGCCACTGAGGGGTCCGACATTGAGAGAAGAAAAAGATGAAAGTAGAAGGGTTGATTTTTGAAAGTAAATGATAGAAAGAAAAAGCACCCCCCCACAATGTATGATTCAAACCCCCGTAAAGAAAATAATCAATTACTGAAAGCACAAAAAACTAGAAAAAAACCTGAACACCAGATGCAAAGAGGGAGGAAAATGAAGCCTCTACTTCAATGCCAAAAATAGGAGCTCAAATAACTGAATCAGAAAACAAGACTAGCATCATCACGTCTGTCTTAGAAACACATTTCCGGTGATATTTCATTTTCCAAAAAAGGACACCGTATGCCCAAGATATGGCCAAAAAATACAGGTACCCCCAAAATGCAAGCTCACTAGAAAAACAAAATCCCAACAAAAAAATTTACGGTCAAACGCCCGTCACTGTCCATGAGCAAAAAATTGACGGCCGTCGGAAGGTACGCCGAAAAAAAAATTTTGACCACCAGAAAAGGGAATTTTCGCCGGAAAATTTGAAAACCTGCCAGAAAAATATTTTCCAGTCGTTGATGTCATTGATGACACCAGCCCTGTGCATGAAGTGGCGGGCTAGTGTCACATGGGTGTACTTTTTTTATTTTTATTTTTATTTTTTACCTCAAAAACTGTGTCTGTACGACCCTAGAAGGCCAAAAAAAAATTGCCAGATGCTCCGGTGTCCAAATCGGACATGTTTTATATGAATCTTGGGGTTTTTGGGCCTTCTGAACTCAACCGTGAGGTCACTTTTGGTCCAAAATTCTCTAAAAGATAGAGACCCCCAGTACCAATAAACAATATCAAAAAATGATCTGACAGCTTCAAACCCTCGGGATGCAAAGAGCTTGCTTCAACAGAACTCGAAAAAGCCGCAGCAGAAAAGCTCTGATACCATGTTGGAACTGATAAGACTAGTATCAAATCCCAGAAGCAGCTGCATGCAAGAAAACCTGTTACAAGAACGAAGCAAGAAAGCAAAAACCAGAAACAAGGGTTTGGAAAATCTCAGCGGAGTGAGAGCAAAATTCTTATTTCCCAAAAAGTAAATACAATAATTACAAAAGTGGCATATAAGGTGAGAAACCCTAAAGCCAGAGAAAGCTAAGTTTGTGCATTTAATAATTAATAAACATATTAATTATTATGCACCTACAAATGACAAGCTTAAGTGAATAGAATAATAGTTAGCTTTAATAATTAAGCCGAAGTGATTTAATTATAAAGGCAAATGTACTATTACTCTAACACTCAAGAATGCAATGATATAATTATCAAAATGAAGTGTGAAGCAAGTGAAGTGTGTAGGAGACCAAAAGTGAGTGAAGAAGTGAATTTGTCACCAAGAGAGACCAATTTGAGTTTAAAAATGGGATTATAATGGGAAGAAGTTGAATCTCAATGCCAATGGGCCATGGTATGAGGCGTTAGACTACAAGAATGGTAGTTTGTAACACTTTAATGGCTCACTGTATGTCTATAGATTCATGAGACAAGTGTGCATATCACATATATCTCATTGGCATACCCACATCCTAGGCAGCCAAGCCATGCGACCAAGAATCTAAGTGGGTGGTTCAAAATTCAAAGTGAAGGAACATGGAGAATGACTTGGAACTTTATGTTTATCTAAGGTTGTAATATTATCTAATGATAAAATACACCAAGGTGCAAATTACAATTTTATACAATCCTTTTGCACCATTCCATTAGCAGATCCCTTCAAAGACAATTGTAGAGGCTGAGATCAGATTTTATTCTTGAAGGGCTGAGCTTTTTGATATTTTGTAGATCTGAAGAGCCAAGACTTTATCAAGGTATTAAATGCAGACAAGACATTCTATTCTTATTCTTTCTGAAGGGTTTGTTCTCCAAGATTGGATGGTGGTTGAATCAAATCAGATTACATAGGAAGAATTGAAGATTGAGCCCAACTTGTTGATGCATTAATTTTTTATTATTAAAATACATTATTTATTTCTGTCAAGTATTTGATTGAGTTTTATCCCTAACCCTAAATGATATGAATCTTGTTGCAGTCCTTGCCTTATAAAAGGAATTCCAAGATCATTTAGGGGTAGCTAGGAAAATTTGGGCAAGTAGCATAAGGCATAAACCTTTTATTGTTTTCAAGTGAGTATAGCAGATGTATATCTAGAGAGTATTATCATAGAAGTAGAAAGTTACAAATGTTTTATATTTATTGAAGTGGTTTATGATTTGAAACATTTTGGAATTGAAATTGGTCTATTTGTACTTAATACAATAATTATGATTCAAGTCTCTCCTTTTTGCTTGCCTCTTGAGTTTTGAATCTTCTAGTTCACTGCATAAGATTTCTTTATATATATGTTTTAGTCCATAGTTTTGATCAAGGATCAAATTAAAATCTGCTTTGGATAAGACATAGACTCTTTGGGTTTATCTACATAAGGATTATTAAGAAGTGTTTGGTTTGGAGTTATCTGTATTTATGGTTTTGATTCCTTGATGATAGTTAGTTTCTTTGTCTTGTATCTGAACTATAATCATTTCCCAATTGATAAAGTACTGATCAATAATTAGTATCTTCTACTTTTATACATATCTAAATAGGTTTAGCTATACTATACCCTATCAAAACATCAAAACCATTTATAGTCCTTTAAGTTTTGTGGTTTTTGGTTGCGGCTCTGCATGGTAGAGAATAGTCACTAAATGAGTGGTTGTAATTTCATACTATCTTGTCATTTATCTATTGTTAAAATCCAGAAGTTCTAAGGAGTTGAAAAGAGTTAAATACCAATCTAGATTATGTGCACCTGCCTTGGTTTTTCAGAGCCAAAAGAGTAGAGGATAGTCTTGTCCTATAGTTGGTCTTGTTACCTTGCAGAACTCTCATACTTGGAATTAACCATTCCTAATATTAGTCTCAGGGTATATTGGTTGCTTTTACAATGTAATAGTTTTAAACACCAACAAAATGGAAACTTTTTTGGGGAGTTGACTTTTAAAAGAATAGAGTTAGTCTTGTTTAGCCATATTGCAGTATTCATATTAGGTTGTGTTGTATTTTCCCAACTTATTTTGGGTGGTGAATCGAAGAAATATCTGCAATAAGTGCTGAGTAATATTTATTGTTATACATATTTCCTCTATGAATACCAGATCTAGAATAAGAGAGGATCCTAAAGTTAAGTTGGAAGGTGGAATTTCAACCACTTCTAGGGCTGGTTAGCCTAGGAGAGGAAAGAAGAACAAAGACAGTCCATCCCCAAGAAGACAAGAGAATGACACTAAAAGAGAACATTCAATCCAATACAATCATGAAGGAAATACATCAAAATATGAAGATGCTCCAGACTTGGGATTGGATACATATGAAGATAACAGTTCTCCTAGTGAAAGAGAGGAGGAGGAGTCTGATACCACTATCTAGGATTTTGAAGATTCCTTTAAAGATGAAGATGAATATAATAGATTCCTCCAAGAGAAGTGGGTTATCAAAAGACAAAGAGAGAAAGAGATGAAAAGGAAGGAAAAACAAAAGCAATGGTTGAAACAGCAAGAAATAAAACATGCTGAAAAAACTAAGAAAGATGAAGAGAAACCTGTCACTCACCAAAGTATTGATGCTCAAAGTCCTAAATATAAAGGAAAGAAGAAGGTCACAGGAAGTGAAACAGATGAACCTAAGACTCACAAAGTTCCAATAGATCAAATTTCTAAATTGGAAATTGACCTTGAGAGATCCAAAAGGGAGAAGGAAACCATAGCCAAAATGCTAGAGAAAGAATAAGCAGGTGCTGGTACTTTAGAGATGAAGAAGAAGATTGATTTTCTCATGCAATCTTCTGGAATTTCCCATGCCGGTGATGAAAATTCTACAAAATCAAATTCCAAAGCTTCTACCTTCCAAAATGATGATACATTCCAAAGGAGACCATTTCATGCAGAAAGGTAAAAGAAATTTTCTTTCATTGGTATTCCTGGTTATCCCAATGCAGTCCCAAATGAGATTGGGGATAGAATTCCCAAATTTTCCGAAAAATAATTTTATTACTTGTGAGGTACATTTAAGAAAAAAAATTGATATCATGGATTACCTTAACATAAATGATGAAGATGTCTTGATGAAACTTTTTTTTCAATCTCTAGTTGAAGATTCTAGGGAATGGTTTAGAGGGTTATCTCATGGTTTTGTGGGGTCTATGGATGAACTGATATGTTTATTTAAGGATCAATATGGTGATAAGACAAATGAGGGATTCTTGTTGAATTAATTTAAGAATATAAAGAAAAATTCAAATGAGGAAGTTGTTGAATTCAATACAAGATTCCAAAGACATATGTATAGACTTTTTCAGAAAATAAGGCTTGATGAAAAGGTATGTCTTGTTACTTATTTAAATGCTTTTGATCAAAAAATGGGATTTCATCTTAGATATAAGAATCCTAGAAGCCTTAGTGAAGCCTATAAGATAGTTATTAATATAGAAATGAATAGGAGATTATCAGGGAAAATGGGAAAAAGGGATGATGGGTGGTTTAGTAGAAGCAATAAAAAAGAACTAGAATATAAATATTATAAAGATCCACATAATGGTAGGCCATCCCATAACAATTATAATCCCCAAAATAGGATGAAAAATCATCCATATGGTACCCAATACAAAGACAAGAAACCTATTGTCTCACAAATAAAGGACAAGCCTGATAATAGGATACCTAATCCTTTGCATAAAAATTTTGTCAATATGTGCAATGTTGATTATTGGTGTGAGGATTGTCGATCTCCCCACAATCTTGATTATTTTAATGTTTCTCTAAGTGTATATGCAAATTAGGAACAAGGAAATGAGGAAGGTGAGTTGTATGATTATAATGCGTGTGCTATGACAGATTCTCATTTATGTCCTGATGTAGATTCTAATAATGAAATTGAGAACCATGATATGTATAATTCACAAGGTAGAGTAGAATTATATCATCAACAAGTTTTGTATGATAGTGAAGAAGAAAATTTGATAATGATATGATTAGGATCACTGAGAGGGGGGGGGGGTGAATCAGTGATCTATCTATTAACTTTTTCTGATTATCTTGAATCTTAACTTTAATGCTTAAGTACTGAAATGAATATCAATGCAAGTAAGATAAACATACACAACTCATAACACCAAATATGATTATAGGGAAACCCAATGTAGGTGAAAACCCCAGTGGGAATTAGTACTCACAAACATTTTGTACTAGTGT
Organism: Thuja plicata; assembly: GCA_018584345.1. Taxonomy (NCBI): domain Eukaryota; kingdom Viridiplantae; phylum Streptophyta; class Pinopsida; order Cupressales; family Cupressaceae; genus Thuja; species Thuja plicata. The sequence continues at coordinate 2,982,410 of MU228251.1, forward strand.
TTTATGATCCTTGTTAGAAGATCCTTAACCCTGTTAGGAGTTGTCTTTACAATGTATGAAGTACAGTGACCTTGTTAAGGGTCAGAGCCTGTTAGGAGTCTTTTACAATAACCCTGTTAGGGGTCATGGAATTACTATCCAAGGACTCACTTTCCAAGAGCTCACTACTCAAATGGTGAAAGCTACAACCTTCTGGATCTTTAATACACACTGTATCTGCAAGGTGAACTGTTGTTGTGACACTGCTTGTCTGATCAGTTCCTTTTGTGCATTGATGATTTAACCTCTTGTAAAGCACTAAAACAATCTTATCTTCACTCTGAAATCTTCTACTTCAATATCTATATCATCAACATATGATAGATATAGCTTTGCTGCTTTAACACTCTACTCTGCTTTTCTTATTTCTGGCTTTTGCAACTTCTCCGATCACAAATGACCTTCTATAAGTACTTCCTCAAGGGAAAAAAACATGTCAAATTTAGGAAACCTTTTAACATCTATCTTGATCACTTAACTAAGCACACAACCCTTCATTAAGTCAGCGCAACATCAATTACAATTGCTTTTCTCAAACTGAACAGACGCGTCTCTTCACACAGTCCGCTCCACCAAATTAGCTCCAACTTCTTTCTCCAAATGAATGAAGTCATGTGATTTTAACCACACATGTTGAGATCACTAAAAATCACTAAGCCAAAGGCGCAAGTCTTGAGGATAGGTGAAACTTATGTACCAAAACAATCTTTGTCGGCTCTTTCCATGATCTCTGTCCTGTTCTGGCATTCACTAGTTGTATCTTCTTTATACTATTTCATATCATTATGAATTTTTAGACTTAGCATGTATACATACTCATAATATTATCTTCAAAGGTGCATGCCCTAACTTGGTCGTATGCACTTGCACTGATGCTCTATTCTTCTGGTACTCTGCTAACTGTCCAGTCTTCTGTAGTTAGCCAATTTATGATCTTCTGATAATGTGTGCTAACTCCAACACTTCATATGACTTTGTTTCCATAATGAAAACACTAAATAGAGTCATATACACCAGTATAGTCAATCTTTCCAACAATCTCCCCCTTTTACATTAATGGCAACAAAGGAATATGGTGAAGTTACTATCTGTACTCTTATACAAAAACTCTCTATCTTATATCTCCCTCTTATCATATACCAGACTCCATATTCTTCATAATCTACTCCCCTTTGACATTAATGACAAAGGTTCTCAAAAACACTTCTATGTACTTACTCAGCATACACATCTAGATATGCAATCTGCAACTTCTAGATCTCTTTCTCCCAAAATGCAATCAGTGAATTAACAATTTGTAGATGGGCGCATAATGCATATTGTAGCTTCTCCATCTTCTCCAAGTCTATGCTAGGACCTTGATCATATGAAAGACTCCATATTCTATACATTATTTTACTCCCCCTTTGATATTATCTTCTCTGCCTTTTGCTGCAAACTCTTTCAAGGATGCTTGACCAACCTTGAGTGAACTAAGATCAAGTGTAAAGTTGCTCACCAATTCACTAATCCTCTTCTTCATACACTTCTCTTCTGCAATATTTGATCTATTTTTCATGACTCCTTCAGATTATATACTCCCCCTTAATTATTTACTCCCCATGAGTCTAAGTCTATTATGGGTGTCAAACTTGACAACAATGATGATGAACTGTCCATCACTTCAGTCTTCTCTTTTTATGCTTCCTTTTCTGTGATATCTTAAATCAATATATCTTCTTACTGATATAAAAAGACTCAGTCTCTTGAGTACTCACAAATGTTTCTTCAAACTTTTCTAGATCAATATCCATTGCTTCCATTGATACTTCAACATTATCAACCACGAATGTATCCTCCATGTCCTTGGCCATGGGCGCAGAATCCTGTGGACCTGCCATAATAGTTTTATATTCTTCTTCACATGATATTTCAAATTGTATCTTCAATCAATTTTGCTCTTATGTGAACACTCTTTTGTTTTATTCACACTTATATGATCAATAATAAGTATGCGCTTCTAAGGATAACATTAGGTCGGCTCAAAAAAATATCTCCAATGGCTATACTGATACTCTCACATAGAACACTGCTCAACAAGATTTTGACCCATTTCGCTTCATGAAATTCATGCACTGAAGCATACTGATAAATTGCTTCCGAGATGTTTCAAAGAGTTTCTTGATATCAATCTCTGCTAATGAATGTAATTGTGATGCTTTGCTACTTGATTGCAAGTGCTCCTTTGATTATCCAACCTCTTACTCAATTTCTAAGTAAGTTTTCAACTCATTTTCAAAACAACGTGTTTGTGCTTGGGCTTCATTTCAAACTCAAATGACTTTGCTTAAAAAATAACGATTATCAATCTCCTTTCCTTGCTGTTGAGAACAACTGTAATGCATTAACAATACAACTGCTAGGGCTTCTATGATCTCCAATCATTTATTCTGACCGCAAGTGAGGACTTGGTGATTTCAAAGTAGATTTCTGCCATTAATAATTGTTGCGTAGACACAGAAAGAAACTGTAACTTTCATTCTTGTTCCTGATAACAATTTAGACCGTGTTCTCTTGCATACTGCATCACAATGTCACCAAACAATTGTAATCCAAGGTGCATACTCAGATGGTGAGTATACCATCCACGTAGGGGTTTAGAGCTTATCAAGCTCCCCCTATGACCATGAGGGTTATCTAACCAGAAATAGGAGATGCATCCACAACAGATGCATCTACTACACCATTAATATTGTTATCCTTCTTTACGTCTACCTAGATCTTGCTCATTTCTTCTATAGCTTTCACAAATTTGATTTCTCCTGCCTCATCCCATAATGAATCTTCTAGCTTTTTAGGGCTTTCCTGTCTTTGCGCTCTAGATCTACAATGCTTAGATATGTGTCCATCTTTTCCACATGAGTGACAAATGAGAGGAGGTCTGATGTTATTTTTCATCATGCTGCACTACTTGGTTGTATGTCCATTGTAATTACATATCTGACATGTAATGTTCTGAGGGTTTCTAACATTTTGCTAAGGATAACTTCTTTGTTTTTGCTGATTCTGATTTCTTTGATTATTATGATTCTTGTTCTTCTAACTTTTTTTACAATTCATAGCTCTATGACCAAATTTATTGCATGAATAACAATAACCATTGAAGGGTCTTACCTCTTTACAATTCCTTGCAATATGTCCATGCCTGTTATAGGCATAAAAAGTATGGTCAACTAGCTTGCATTCATCCTTAGGTGGTTCAACATTGTCTTTAGCCTGATTTCCAATCTCCTTAGTATCTGTGATGTCCTTGGGTGCTTTCATTCTTTCTCACATGGCATCAATCTGAATTTGTGCTTCATTGTATCCTATACCACTGGTATCTCCTTTAACCTTTTGAGCATACAACTGTGATTCTATTAGATCCTTGCTTGTGTGTAACTTGTCAATATGATTCTTTCCTACAATCAATTCAGATTCCATCTTATCTTTGTTGTTTCTTAGCTCCGAGATTTCCATGTTTGCTTCTCTCAGTTCTTCATCTAACTGCTTGTTTACTTTGACCTGATCATCATAGGCGTCTTGATTGTTACATAGCTTTTCATCTAAATCTTCAATCTAATCCTTCAGAGATGAATTTTCTTCATTCAAATTTTTGACTACTTCTCCCAAATCATTTGAAGAACAATTCCTTAATTCTTTTTTTAGTTTCTTGATAAGTATTTGCATGCCATTAACTTTTAGTTTAAGATCTTCATTTTCCTTTTCAGATGTGTCAAGTTCTTCAAGGGCTGCTTCAAGATTCTTTTTTAGTTGTTTCATTTCTTCCTTGTCCATGATCTCCTCAAGTGGTTAAACTTATTTTCTAAGGACCAGAGCTCTGATAGCAATTGATATGATTAGGATCAGTGAGAGGGGGGGTTAATCAGTGATCTATCTATTATAACTTTTTTTGATTATCTTGAATCTTAACTTTAATGCTTAAGTACTTGTAAGATAAGAAATATCTTTCTTAATAAAATTTAAAAGGGAGGATTGAAATAGAGATATGTTTATTAAAAATGTATAATGTGTTAAGAAAGAATGGTTTGATAGATTATTAAAATGTAAGACTTGAAATGGATAGATTATTTGTGAATTGATTATCTTGAAATGTAAG
>MU228252.1:0-26339 GCA_018584345.1 Thuja plicata
ATTATTACTAAATCATTCTATTTAAATGAAACTAAATTGAAATTATATAAGATAAGAATTTCACCATTACAAATATACATGATACATAATCATGAGTTACTTCCTATAAATAGTATGCTTTATATTAATCATTTCAAGCAAGTAATTTTCAACAAGTTTGATTGAAAAGACAAACCATAGGAATACTAGCTAACATGATAACTATATGCAAGCACAATGACAATATATATGGAGTTGTACTAAAGAATAAAGTAAATGGTTCATTCTAAGGATAGCCAACCAGAGTCATCCTATAAACAACATATTCAAACTCCTTTTCCTTGTTGTTGTTGATGTAGGCACGGCAGTTGGTGGAGTAGATGGCAATCATTGCAACTGTTACTGCTAAACCAAAGATCATAAGTTTAGCTCAAGTCTTTATCTCCAACTATATATTTGGTAAAAACTGTGATTTTTGCCCTAGTCTGATGCTGAAGCTAGGGGGCTGAGGAAAGGAACAGACATACTCCTTTGTTCGGGTCGGCCCTAAAATTCTATGGCACCTATTGCTGGGGGAAGAGACATACTCCTTTGCCTTATAATAGTAGGCTTCCACAAAGAAATGTCGAAGGTATTCCAACTGCGACATACTTCTGGTTACTACCATGGAACTTAAGCAGAAGAGAAAGCCTCATATATGTTTTAAAACCAACTACTCTTATTAAAAAAAGGCTATCAGATTATTCATTTTTTTCCCTATAGACAGTAGGGACCCCGGTCCCTATTCTATGAAAAGCGGATGCATGAGTGAGAGGATTCGAGTCTTCTTGCTCCAGATCGGTGATTTCCCTATAGATAGTAGGGCCCGCTCTGCCTATTGAAACTGAATCACTTGCTTGCCCGGTTTCTTCCCTTTTTTATGTCCGAGTGGAGTTGATTGCCTGAATAAGGAAGGATAGTGAGGAAATATCGAATGATTTGGTTTTCGAAAGCTCCAGCTCATCTAGGGTTGGTTTCCGCGGGGAAAAGCATTCCATCATTGCAAAGAGGAGAGGATATTGGATGTACATCTCCCAAATTGAACCAATCCTGACATAGCATTCGATTCAAACATAGCATTTACATACCTTAAGCCTCTGCTAAAATAGCTCCTTCCCTCTATGTCAGGAAATCATTTGCATATCAGTTGGCAGAAATAGCGTGCGGTGAAATAGCTCCTTCCCTCGTGGTGAAATGAAGTGCTAGCTCCTTCGCGCGTGGTACTGAAATAGCTCCTTAATTCGCTGATGGTGAAATGAAGTGCTCAACTATTTTTTTTTTTTTTAATACATGCCCCGTGTTGGTCAAAATTTTGACCAACACGGGGCACGTATTAAAAAAAAACAAAAGTTTTCCTTCTACATGCGACCAACCTAAAGATTTTTGTTTCATGGTCAAAATGTTTGGTCGCAATTTAAGGTCAAATGTGCTAGTGGATATAGGTACATAAATAATGTCATTCATAATGTAGAGAAACATAAGGATAGTCTCATGAGAGTAGTGAAAAGGACCAATGGATAGAACAGTGACATGTAACGATGACCCTCAAAATATGCCACTGGTACTATTACAAAACCGAATGATGAGGAGAAACCTTAGGGACATATTTCACAAAATCAAAAAAAATTTAATGATGCCAAGTTATAATATAATTCCAAAAGTATAAGAATAGATATGTCCAACACTCTAAGATACCAATACAGTGGTAATGCAAATAAAGACAACAGTGTAAAAGGATACATTTATAGAGTTTTTCCTAACAATATTGTTGAGGACAGCCATAGTAATCACATGATACAACATTGAACATAAGGACATTGAATGCAAAGGTACATCCATCAAGTGAAAACCAACTTTTAAGATAATTCATTAATATTGACAATCAAGGGATATCACTATGCTCAGACATGAAATCAAAATTAGAACAATGTAATAAGGAGCCATTACCATAATTAGGCATGTAGGTACCAATATGGAGTAAAGAGTGAGCTGATACAAATTCATAATGGAATAGTAGAAAGGGAAGACTATGGCTTCAAAAATGGGTACTTTTCTAGTAAAAACAATGTACAATTATTCAAGATAGCGTTAAGTGATGAAGGCATTCATCATGCTTAAATTATAGGTCAACTCTGGAATCACAATCATAGTGGATTTTATAATCCTAGATGATAGTCAAAGTGATCAAGATCTTCTCAAACATCATTATGAGAGGTGTACATTTAGATCATACAAATGATAGTGAGCTTCATATTTTTTCTAAACATAGTGATAACATATCACAGAATAGTGGTTTAAATATGGATAGTAAATATCATGACAACAAATGCATAGTGATATCTTGAGTTTCAACAATGATCCAAGAATGTCAAAATAATGAAGGATATTCTAATTTCAGAGGTTGTTGACTGCATCAAGTGTTGGAAAAAGGGGAGGGTGTGTACTAAGAGGGGAGGGGTGAATCAGTACCCTTAAAAACTTTTACTCTTTAAGCCTTAGTAATAATTGCTTGCATTATCGACCATTGTTGTTTCTCTACTTCATGCATGTAATATCATAACATAAATGTAATTTCATGTAAAAAATCATAGAAACATTCATGAAATTCATTGACACATGACACAATAATTGATAACATAGAAAACCCTTGTTAAAAGGTAAAAACTACGGTGGGGATGAAACTCACAAAGCTTCACTATTTGTAGAATGGAAGGTGTCAGTTAAGGCTACAAGTTGTGATCACTTCTGATGATCTTACCCTGTTAGGAGTAACATGTTAGACTTGTTAAATCTAATTGGTTAAGAGATTTTAGAAACACAATATGTATGTGCACTTGGTTAAGAGATTTACATAAATACTATTAATTCCACCTTCTTGAAGGATTTTTTGTTTGATACAATTATTAGAGAGTAGAAAAAAATATAGATGACCTCATAGCTTGGAATCTTGAATTGTTGATTATAGATCCATTAAGTTCACAAAATTGTATATCACCTATTGTGATGGATAATACCTCTATTCTGCTTGGTAGCCTTGAATCTAGTTCTTCATAATGAATTCTTCTTTAACTATCCTTGTGCATAAAAACCTCTATATGATCCATATATGTCCTTCTACGGCTACAATCATCATGTTCTTGATTGATTACTACATCTATTTATACAATATTGTGACCTAATTAGGTTTCACGCTTTTCTTGATAACTCTAATGATCAAAGGTTTACAACTTGACCTTTATCTCCTAGTTTGCATGTATACAATTAGTTAAACTAATTAAATCTACAATTTTTGTTGTTCTTGATCCACAAAAAATAGTTTTCTAGCTGAACATAAAGTTATTTTAAAGACTAAAGTGCTTTATCTGACGTGTAGTTAAGATCCACTTTTTTTGAGAAATAAAACTATCTCTCGGTAGACTAATGCTTAGTATACTCTATAGACTGTGCTCGGTGATGTCTCTATAATCATTCTGCTCAGTTTAGTTTTATACATTCTATGCTCAGTTTACACTGTGAACTGTCTTTCTTGGGTTACTTTCTAAATTGTCTATCAGTGTCCACAGTGACTTATGGTCTAGAACTATTTCCTAGTATACTAATGACAACTTCTGATCCTTTAAGGATTATCAATCTCCCCCTTTGGCATTAGTATCAAAAACTAATATGTATAGTGTATACAACAAGTTTAATTACCTTTTCAATGACTCTCCTATGTGCATGCCTCGGTACAGTGTATTACATGTTTTCCTTGGTACATACATTTTCCCCTTTTTGGTACATACATTTTCCCCCTTTTTTGAAATTAATGACAAAGATGTAGTACTTACATCTTGTCAAATATGTGTGAATGGGATTTTTGTATGGCTTCCATCAACTTGTCCCATTTCTCTGTGAGGTGTTCGAGGGTCATGTGCTCCAAAGCTATTATGGCGTGCATGTCATAGATACTCTCTATAAATGACATCTCTGGGGTGGCAATTAGAGTCTCTATCAAAGTCATGTGTTGTAGCAGCAATGTGAGATTCGGTACTAACATAGCTTGGAGCTCAGTTACTTCATCTCTAATTTTTCTTTCTTCCTTTTGAATTTCAAGTCTCACCATTTTGATTCTACAATTTTCTCATAATGCATTTGGAATGCATTTGGCTCAGTTGACAAACTTTGTGCACTATCTTTTAGATCCTCATTTATTTTAGCAATATTTTCAATATGCTTGGTAGTGAAGTTCTCTAGTGTGCACAAGTTTTGAACAATGTTAACTACTTCTGATATAATTGGTTCTAGTGTAGTTACTAGCTCAAAAAGTTATACCTTGTTCTTTGTCACTTCCTGGCTGATTTTCTCAGTTAGCTTGTAGTGACACTTCTCTTCTACATGTTCTTCAATGATCTTGTCAGCTTCTACATTCTGTGATGTTATGGCCTTGGTCAGAACTACTAGTTGATCAAGGATTGGTGCATTTTGATCAATTTGTGTGTCAAGAACTATTTGCAATAGGATTTCTTTTGTAGTGTTCAGGACTTGTCAATTTTTGTGATCCTTCTTGAGCTTGTCCTATATTGCCTTCCTTTTGCATAGTTCTCCATACTTTGTTAGTGACTCAGGATCTAGTGTTCTTGAATCACAGTCTAGTATGTCAATCATTTCATCAAGTGTTACTGGTGCTTTTCTCTTCTTATTCTTTTTTTGCTTGGGAATGGTGCTGGAAGTAGGGGAATGAAGGATTATAGAAAGATCCTTCTCTCACTCTGTTGATTTCAATGATTTCTTGGTAGGTGTGGTGCCTTTGGTATGTTGATTGGTATTAACCTTTTGGTCATTTGTAGATGTCTCTACTTCAACCTTTTCTTTATCTACAACCCTTTTTTCCTCCTTGGTGTTCTTAGCAGTGGCATCACTCAGTTTATCCTCTCCAGTTGTATCTTTCTTCTCCTCTGTCTTATCTTTCTGCTCCCCATGTTCATCACCTTTTTCCTCTGGCATGTTTGCATCACGCTCTGGTGGTGTCTGTTGTAATTTAGTAATCACATTGATTGCTTCAATCAAGTAGGGCAGTTTACCTAGTATAATTACCCATGCAACATGATCAGTAGTATCTTTTTCATTTGTAGGCTTGGTGGTAGTAGTCACTCCTTCATCTTCTTTGGCTTCATCAGCAGGATCAAATTCAGTTATATCTTTTATTGTTATGTCTGGTGTTTCCCCTAATGATTGTAGTATTTTAGGAATATCATCCATGACTTTACTTTCCTTTGTTGTCAAGTCAATCAGATTGCCATCCTTAGTTTCATTAATGAATATGTTCTCAGGGCTCATTTTGGCCTCCTTCTCATCATTGTGAGCTATCTCAGTGAGAGCTAGTACCTACTTGGGTTGATTAAATATTTGTGTCAAAATCTTATTTCTTTCTATATCAATCTCTTCTAACCTTCCTTGTAGTACTTTGTATGCTCTTGTCTTTGCAGATAATTTCTTTGCATGCACCTGCATTGTTTCATCAATCTCTTCTACTGTGGAATCAGGCATGAAAGTAACTAAGGATCTTTCTCTTAGTAATTTCCCCATGTGCAGTGCATAACACCACCTTGCTGATATTTTATCATTTAGCTCTTATGGAATCTTATTGTTGAATCTATTGGGACATACTTGCAAGAAATCATTTCCTTAATGATGGCTTCTTATATTTTATTCTAATCCTTGGTAGACAGTGTTGTCCATTGTCTAATCTTATGATGTGAAATGCTACCTGTGTTGATGATTGACTATGCAATTTCATCAATTATCTTAGGTATTTTATCCTTTTTTACTTGGATTATTTGTTCCCTCTCATCTACTTTAGTTTCATCCTTGTCTTCTTTTCCTCTTGAATATCTCCATTGTTTTAGTGTTTATTTCTTGGTGGAGGCTTTTCTCTTCTGATATGTTCTCATAGTTCCTTTCTTCAAGGGTGGTGAGTCTACCTCTTTTGTTGTCTTTTTTCTCATTCTAGATGTGGTCTCTACTCTAGTAACTCTTGATTTCTTGGCTAGTAGGGCATCTAATTTGGTAGATTCTGAATCACTCAATTGTTTTCCTTCACCGATGGGTGACTGTTCCTTGGCAATATCTACTTGTTGTTCTGATTCTTCATCATTTACCACCAGTTTCTTCTCAAGTATTTTCACCATTTTTGTCTTCTTCTTGTCAATTTTCTTGACAACTAAACTAGTCTTGATTCTAGACTTGTCTTCCTCATATGTTCCAAATTTTTTCAAATTTTTATCCACTGGCTCATTTAGTAGGGTTTCCATAGATGTTGTATCTTGATCAATGTCAATTTCATATTCTAGTGGTGGTAACCATGTTGTTCTTAGTTGTACAGGTTTGATGAGTGTTGAGTCGATGTCAACTGCAAAGCATATCTCATCCTTGTATTTTTCTACTAGTTGAGTAGGTATTCTCATCCTTTTCTGCATCCTATCCTTGAATGTTATGAAGTATTCATCCATTATAGGTGTAAAGTTATCTCCTAGTGACTTAATGAAATCACTAATCTATGTAGTGATTGGTCAGTTTGTATCCCAAGTGACATTATCGATTGAAGGAAATAAGTTCTGCAAATAGAAGAATGTGCACATAAGAAGGGAACGAACCTTACATGTGTTAGATCTAGCTGATCTAATTTTTCTCACATTCTCTTCTAGTTGCTTCAGTAGAAGCTCGAATATGTCTAGTTGCAGTCCCTTCTTCACAATTTTATATGCAGTGTCAACTACTCCACATGCTATGTTTTTCATTCTGCTAGCTTGGAATATCTTGTACCCAAGTACACATGCACTAAATTTCATCTCAAGGTTGGTGAGTGTATTGAGTTTCAACCCTCTATCATCCCATTTGGCTCTAGTTAGCTTTTCTATGTCGGGCATGAAGGATGCTTTAGGACTTTTGCCTTCTTAGTGATGGGATAACTGGTCACTGCATGAATCACATCTTTTGTGACTAGTTTGGGTTTTTCTAGCCACATTTTCCCATCATGTACTCAGCTAAGTACTATCCATATCCACTCAGTGCTGAACTCTTTCAGGAATAGTAAAACATTGGTTAAACCTTTCACTTATATGTGCTTATACTCATCCCATAGGTTTCCATCCTTACATAGCTTCTGGTAAGATTCTTGAATCTCAAGGTCTCCGATCTCTGAAACCTTGCAGTGAATGTATGCATGGATACCTTCAACCAAAAAAACCCTAGGAGGAATACTTGGAAATTCTCCCTTGTCATCGGGTTGAGCAACAACCTCAGGGAGGAACTTGTAGTTTGGTTCTTCACATGTTGAGATCTATATCAAGGCTATCTTTTTGTCCTTTGTGTTCTTGATCTTTGTGACCCGTGATGTGGTTTCTATTGTTTCAAAAATTAGGGCTTCTCGATAAATAAATAGTTAGCTCGGTGAGTCTAGATACTCACTTGATCTGTGTTGTGGATGCTCAGAATCTTTCGGAGTGGTGTTGAATCTGTTGTTAGTAGCTCTACAATCTTGTCACTTCTTAGTCACTCTTTTTTTCTCTTCTCTTTCTCTTTATCACTGGATGAATGAAATGAGCTTTCATCACCCCTTTTATAGATAATGTGCCCTAAGTGATGCATTGAATATTTCACCTAATTCTCGATCGACAAAGTGTAGATGCTTGGTTAACACACCAAATACTTTAGCTTGGTGAGTATTCAATACTTGATACAAGGTGTCAACTTGGTTGTCTCCCACATATTTACCAATGATGCTCAGTGTATAGTGTCAACTTGGTTATCTTTCATATGTTTAGCAACATGCAGTTTATGCTTGGTTTATATTAACTGACTAGACTAGAATCAAAAACCATAACAATTAATACCACAGTGCATCTTCATTCATGCTAATTTGGCATATTATAAATGAATGTTGGAACTGATGTAAAATATAGCTTTGTAGAGTTTAGTTCCATACTTGTATTTCTTAGGTGGGGGTGGTGGAATCACCTAATCCATTGGATGATGTGTTACTAACTATAGTGCTTGGTCTAGCATTATCATTGTTTGAAGCTCTCCTCCACATTTGATTTCTCATTCTCTTGATGTCTTCAATAGTATTTCCATTTGCAAAAGGGCTTGACTCTATCACTCAGTCTCTGCAGTCCTTGCTTAGGTGACTGACCTTATGATAGTGTAAGCATGCCATTCCAAGGTTAGTCTATTTTCTAGATCTTCTTATCCATTTCTTCATATAGTTAGCAGCTATATGTCCATATCTACCACATGCTATGAAATTTACCCAAGTGTTGTAATCCCAAACATATGTATTACCAACTCTTCTTAGTTGATATGCATTTTCTTGTTCTTTGGGTTTCCAGAATTGCTTTATCCTTTTTCTTCATTCATCAGATGTGTGGCCATTCATGTTGCAAGTAGGACAATATTTTTCCATGTAGGATTCCCTTTTTGGTTTGTTTGTCTTAGATCTGCATTCATGTGCTTTGTGTCCATGCTTGTTATAGTTATAACAATTACCTATGAATGTAGAAGTAGTTTTAGGAATACCTCTTTCTTTTCTCTTGCAAACATTTGATGTATGACTTGGTTTTTCACACTGATTACATAAATGCCTTTGTGGTCATGGATTAGTGTAGACATTCCTTTGATAATCTTGGTTTTATGTTTCTTCATGCTCAGTATACCCTAAATCGGTGTTGTTGTTGATTCTTCTTTGACCATTTAGAAATTCATCCATTCTTTTTGTACTTTCTTCATCTTTCTTGATCATATCATTATGTTGTTGCTAAATCTTTGCTTCATGCTTTAGTTTCTCATTTTCTTCTTTGAGTTCACCAATAACTTCCAATTTTCCATTAAGTTCTATGTTCACTTGGTTGGCCTCATGACTCATAAGAACTATTTGATTGGTGATCTCAATATGATGTTTAGTAAGTCTCTGTATCTTAGATTCTTTCTCTTGCAACCTTTCAACAATATTTATATTGTCATCAATATCCAGAGTTCTTTCTTTCTCAACTTGTCTTGCATTATTCATAACATCAATCATTCTTACCATCTGTGTCTCTTGACTGATCTACATTATTTTAACTTGTTCAATCATATGTTTTTTGATTTCATTTAGATCTCTAATGGTTCCTTTAGATGTGTCAGATGTGTCACCAGATCCAAATCCAGATGAATCAAATAAGTCGGGTATCTCTTCTTCATGATATTTAATTTCATCGTTGTGAGATGCCATGACTTTTCTTTTAGCTAATAACTCTTTCATCTTGATTCTTGCTTCTTTGTATTTCTCAAAGAAAATATATATCTGCAACTTATGACTCTCAATATTTTTATCAATCTTATACCTTTCCATTATATGATCTTTTCTCTCAAGTGATTAAAATTTTTCAAATAAGAGATCTAGCTCTGATACCAATAGTTGGAATAATGGAAGGGTGTGTATTGAGAGGGGAGGGGTGAATCAGTACCCTTAAAAACTTTTACTCTTTAATCCTTAGTAATCATTGCTTCCATTACCAACCATTGTTGTTTTTCTACTTCATGCATGTAATATCATAACATAAATGTAAATGCATGTAAACAATCATAGAAATATTCATGAAATTCATTGACACATGACACAAGAATCGATAACGTAAAAAACCCCTGTTAGAAGGTAAAATTGCGATGGGGATGAAACCCACAAATCTTCACTATCTGCAAAATGGAAGGTTTCGGTTAAGGCTAGAAGTTGTGATTACTTCTGATGATCTTACCCTATTAGGAGTAACATACTAGACTTGTTAATTCTACTCAGTTAAGAGATTTTAGCAACACAATATATGTGTGCACTGAGTTAAGAGATTTACATAAAGACAGTTAAGTCCACCTTCTTGAAGGATTTTTTGTTTTCTACAATTATCAGAGAGTAGACAAAAAAATAAATGACCCGATAGCTTGCAATATTGAATTTCTGTTTACAAATCCATTAAGCTCACAAAATTAAATATCACCTATTGTGACGGATAATACATTTGTTATGCTCGGTAGACTTGAATCTAGTTCTTCATAATTGAATTCTTGTTTAACTGACCTTGTGCATAAAAGCCTCTGTCTAATCCATATATATCCTTTTGTGGCTACAATCATTATGTTCTCGATTGATTACTACATCTATTTATACAAGATTATGACCTAATTAGGTTTCATGATTTTCTTGATAACTCTGATGATCAAAGGTTTACAACTTGACATTGATCTCCTAGTTTGCATGAATACAATCAGTTAAACTAATTAAGTCCAAAATTTTCATTGTTCTTGATCCACAAAAAATGGTTTTCCAGCTAAGCATAAATCTATTTTAAAGATGAACGTGCTTTAGCTGATGTGCAGATAAGATCCACTTTTATTCGGAATAAAATTGTCTCTCCATTAACTGGTGCTCGGTATACTCTGTAGACTGTGCTTGGTGATGTCTCTATAAGACTATGCTTAGTGATGTCTCTGTAATCATTCTTCTTAGTTTACTCTGTAGACATTCTATGCTCGTTTTACACTGTGAACTGTCTTCCTCAGGTTACACTTTAAACTGTCTATTCGTGTACACTATGACCAACGGTCTAAAACTATTTCCTAGTATACTAATGACAACTTCTGATCCTTTAAGGATTATCATCAAGGAGGTTGAAATATGGATTAGAAACCATAAATATTTATGACATAATTATATTTAACCTTGATAAAAATTGCTCAAAGGCAGTGATAAAGCTCAAATTTCATGAATTAATAGGTAAAATAATCTAAAAGATCAAAAATTATTTAACAAAGATCAGCCAGAAAACAATATAATTATTGGAACTGGGGAAGCTACCATAAGTATACAATGGAGAATTTAATATATTATGTTTTCTGAATCATAGTGATACAGTTGTCTTGCCATAATCATCAATCCTAGAAGAAATAAATCCATGCCCTAAAAACATTCATCAAAAGAAAACCAATCAAGGTTTTCTTATGGTATTTTTGTATACCTAGATTTATCTGTCATGGGTATGTCTGCAAAGAAAGAAATACCCACCATAACAGTAACCTCCAGCAAGAAACTTTAAAAGTCTTTTAAATTTACAAAAGGTTTCCAAAGTTTTTTTGTGAGTAATAGGTGTATTAAAATGTGAATCCTAGGTGAGTGCAAGAAAGATGCCAAGAACATATCTAGAAGATCACAGATTTTGTCAGGAAAGCCCTCGAAATGTATACATGAAAAGAAGGGAAAGCATGAAGAAGAAAAATATGCAGGAAAATACCCATCATAGTACCCTAGGGTTTAAAACATTAGATACCTAGCTATGAAAATCATGGCCATACAAGTGATAAAGAGGAAATGCCCAAAAAATTCAAAATTCAAAGCAGAGAATGATACCACAGCTTCAATATCTCCACCAGGCTATAAATATATAGAGTTCATAGAGGTAGCTATGGATTGTATGAATCATAGGGAATTAGAAAACATGAGAGACAAAGTATAAGTCGTGTATTACCTAGTGAAATAGATGACTTGCAAATTTCAAAAAGAATCTGCAGATAAGCATCCACAATCTTTAGAAAAAAATCTTCGGAGAGAACCCTTCACTACAAGTGGTGGTGCAATAAAAACTCCAAAGAAGTCTCCATATTTTTTTACATCCCCATTGAACCATAATTTCCTCCAAACCCTAGTAGGAGTGGCAGCCACAAAGAAGAGGAGATAATTTTAAAATGACATTTTTTTTTTTTTTTGAGTTTTTAGGTTTCCAACAGTGAAGCAAGTCTTTATGACTTTGCTTATTTTTATGGGATGTATTTCCCATATTTATTATTTGGTATATACTTAATAAAATAGTCATTACTCTATTTTATTAAAGTATAAATTAAATAATAAATATGCAAATCATATAATTATTACTATACCTTTAATATGTTAAATATTTATTAAATAACGTGTTTCATTATTTATTGAATATTAAATATATTAAACTAAATAGTAATATTTTCAGATTTTCATGGTGTTATTGAAAAATAATAATAATTTACTATCAAATTTATAAGTTATTAATTATTATCTATGTATTGAGGCATATAGGAGGTGGTTAGTAACTTAGAGTCCCTGTAACTTAGAGTCCCTATGAGTTCATTTTTCATGAGATGAGGGGAATGATGGAGTTCTTGACAATTCCACACCATTTTTTAGACTTACATCAGTCGCATATCCGTTGGAGGGCCCGTTTGAATTTTTTGGCTTCAGTTACACATTGTTATACCCCTATTTTTTTGGATTTTTCCCTTGCATACGACCCCATAGTTCTTGCATGATTTTGGAGGATTTTTGAGTGTTTTGAGGATGCTTTGATTTTTTTTTTCAGTTATACTTGACTTTGTGGAGTTTTGGAGCAGCTACACATTAGTTTCTTGCAGTTTACATCTTTTTTTTAGGGATTTTTAGTTCTATCTGACCCATTGTTGTTAGGGGGTCTATATCTCATTTTTGGAGCTCATTATTCCAGGACTTCATTCTTTTTGTCATGTTTACACATTGCAAAATTGCACATCATTGTATTGGATCATGTTGTTGCAGATTTCTAAGATTTTAAATAAAGACTAAGTTATTCCCATTTATTTTTTTGTGTTCATCTTTGATTGTGAGTTATTGAATTTAATTATTGTGTTTATTGTCTTTATTTGATCAATATTCCTTCAATTATAATGTAGAATATGATAACCTAGGGTGAATATTTATGGCTGTGTTTTAATTTCAGTATTTGATCTGTGAAGACTTAAATGTTTTCCTCTTTTAATATTGATTCTAAAGCCTTTCATAGAGTCATTTTTGTAGGGTTTGTCTAAGTGGGTTGTTATTTTTGTGTTTTGTGAGGAGCCTTGTGGAATCTTGCTGCAATTTTATTATTGGTGCATCACCTTTTGGTCTTAGTTTTGATTTTTACAAGCATGTTCTTTTAACCCCTTTTCTAGTCAAGTTTAGTTTTAGGTGATCACAAGGAGAAAGGTGACCTATGATCTGGAGATTCATTCTCATTTCCACCAATGAAAATATTTCCATGTTACAATAGGATTGAAAGTTTCTTAAGTTTGCATTGAGGGTGTAGTCCTCATTGAAAAAAATACCACTAACAATTGGTATCAGAGAAAAGTTCCCTTAAAGAATCCTAATAGCTTGGGAAGGATCCTTAAGGAAGATGTGGAGAGTTTAAGATATTAAAGGCAACTTGAAGATGCAAAAGAGTTCATTGACCAGTTGAAGGAGAAACTCAAGCAATCAAGAGCTAAGAGGTCTAAGCTTGTTCAAGAGTTATCAGAGAGACAAGATCTCTTTGATCAACTATCTGAAGAAAGTGGGTCTAAGGAATCTAATCTTCCCTAAAATATTTGATCCAGGAGAATAAGAAATTGCATGGATACAAAGAATAATATAAAGAGAGAGTTAGAAGCCTTGTCAATCAGGATGGGAGAAGAAATGGATGCAAGGAAGGTTGTAGAAGAAGCAAGGAAAATTGCAAAGGAATCCCTAGCCAAACATAAGGCCTTAAAAGCTAAGGTGGATGATCTTTTCAAATTTGAGCAAGAAGTTGGCACATTGCAAGAATCTCTAAGGCAGAGTGAAAATCAAAGGAAAGAAAATGAGAAAATTAAAGGTGAGTTGATGGTTGCAAATGATTTACTAAATAAATTCAATGAGAGTACTCCAAAGCTTGATAAACAACTCAATAATCAAAGAATGCATGGAGAGAAGCATGGTCTTGGCTACACCAGTTATGAAGTTGGTGAATCCTATAGAACCAAGGACATGCAAGATGAGAAACCCTCACCAAAGATAACCCCAAGGAATATCATAAGAGATCTTATAAGCTAGTTTGTTTTAATTGTCATAAGGTTGGACAAACTGCTAATGTTTTCAAAATCTAGTATTCCAAGTGTTAGATCTAATGCTAGACCAAGTAATTTTCATGGTTATTGTTACAATTACAACAAATATGGTCATAGAGCTAATGAGTGCAGGACAAGGATGAACAATCAATGGTCACAAATTAACCGATCAAGTCCTTATCAAAATCAGAACTAGTGGAATGTTACATGTTCACATTGTCACAACTATGGGCACATGAAAATTAACTATAGATTGAGGACAACTAGAGGCAATGATGGACCTTGGAGATCAACAACTATGGGATGTTTTCATTATCACAAGATAGGACCCATTTAACGTTTATGTAGAGAAAGGAACAATAAGATGAACCAATCGGTTAATCATTCAAACACACAAAAGGCAAAGAAGATTGTGAATATTAAAGAGAATAGGAATTAGATGAGGAATATTTTGACAAAGAAGAGTGAAGACAAACCATCTCAAGATACCACATCTTCACCAAGTGTGGAGAATTCTTCATCTAACTAAGTCATCATTAAATTAGGAGGAAAAAGTATTGTTGAATCTATTGAAGACCCCCTAGATGAATGTGTAGTAAGTTATATTTTTTATATTTAGATACATATGATTTTTTTAATTTATGGTATAAGGTTTTTCTTAACCGCATGAAGAATTCGTTGATCGCTAACAAGATTTTAGAAGGTATATGATTTTTTGTTAGCAACTTATAATGCAATTAATGAGTTAGAGGGAAGGAAGATAAAAGGTGTTTTTCAGGTCTTATTGTGCACCTATGTTGTTAGAATTATAATCTTTCCTTGGTATTTTATAAACCAAGGTCTTGTCTCATATTTGTAATTCCTTTAATAAGATGGATATTAGATGTTCATCCTTAAGAGGATTCCTACAAATGGTACACATCAAATGTGATTGTGGAACTCACAAAGTATGGGAGTTACATGGAAACTCCTCCACTCATCTCTACTTAAGACATGTTCTTGTTAGGGATTTTTCTTGCAAGTATATTTTAAAACTAGTATGAATGCTTTCTCTTGTATATTTCCAATATTCTATATATAAGAAAAGCCTAATCGATGAGGATTGGATAAGATCCTCCTTCTTTTCCGAGATCGATAGACTCAGGTAGGTATTACCTTTGAATGACTACTGATTTACAGTATCTATTATAGTGGATTATGTCTTCTCAGTAGTTTACTGAATGCCTTTTACTATATCAATAAGTAAATAACTATGCAAATGACTGTGAATAATCTGATACAGATTTTAATAATCCAAAATATTATCTTAACATTAGAAAATAGTAATGTAATAAGGATTCTAATCCTTCTTCCTTTTATAGTTCCCTGAAATTAGGAGGGATAACCTATTTTGTTCTCTCTCGAAGGAATTAGAAAACTGAATTGTATACTCTTTGAATACAATTACTAATGAATGTATGTTTTTTTATGAATGTAATGAAATTTGATTGATTTATCCTAAATGATGGATGATTGAACAATTACTTGCAAAACTATAAACCAGTGCATGATCCTATGGGCTACAAAGTCAATCTTGAATGCAAATCCACAATTAGGTGACTAATAAAAATAGATGCAACCTAGATAGAATGCCTTAAAAACTATCCACTCAATTCTCTAATTTTTTTATCAGATCTTAAACATCAATATTCAGCTTCTTGGGATCATATGAAAGAATCACTCCTTCTTTGAAGGACCTCACAAATGATTGCACAAGGTAACTTGCACTTGATGTTTTTAAATGCCTTACATATAAACACATAAAAGATTGAATAGAAATAAAAGAGACAACACAAGATATAAAATAGAGATTGAAATGTATTTTATTAATGTCTAACTGCTTCAAAATACATTCAATAGACAAAAAAGTACAGAGGCTCAGACACAATTGTAGTAGTCTACCTTTTAATTCTATTCCATCATCTTTCAAAATGTTACAATATGCTCTATTTATAGGCTAAAACCATCTTGGAATCCTTAAGAAGTAAGGATTCTACAAGCTTTGGATGGTTTTAGACCTAACCCTAAAAATAGAAAAGACAAAAGACAGGAAGGAACCAAGCGGTGGATGGACAAAAATGAAGAATAAAATCTGATTTGTTCTTTTTCTTCTTATGATCTTTGGCACCTTTTTCTGTATGTATTCAGGATAAATTATGATATTTGTAGTGATATCTAGTGACCGCCATTATAGGCTAACCTACACTAGTCTTCAAGATTTCTAACCTTCCTGTTCTCAACGAGCAGGTGCCATGTGTCCTCCTATTCTTCATCAATTATGTCCAGGTCAAAAGTGAAAGGATTTTTCTTCTTGGGCTTTGTTAAAACATCCCATGCTGTGACATCTTCCTCCTTTGGCTATTCAAATCTCTGTATGTATCCCAATTGGGTCTTTTACCTCTCCCACCTAGCATCTGTAATGCTCTTGACATGTGTAATAAATTTTTTGAAATCTATTTCTACTTTAAATGCTTCATCTAAAATCTTATTGTATCTTTTCATGTCTAATTCTCCTTTGTCAAAAATATATACCTCTTTACTAGGTAGCACAATATCAAATTATGAGATTCATACCCCTAGTGGTTTGATTTGACTATCTTTTGATCTTATTGTGGCACAAATCTATTGTAATTAGGCCCAAACATGTTTAATCTTGTCTCAATCTGATTAGCCTTGCCTTTGAAAAAGGACAAGGTTTACCCTATCTATTCTATCTCAACAACAAATTGAGTTTCTACCTCTGGCAGATCTGATCTATGTGGTTGCAAAGATGCCAACCTCTCAAATAATCTTGTTCTCCCTGACCATGTAGCATAATATGGGTTCAAAATTGAAAAAAAATTATTAACCTCCACTTGTAGGCATGGGAACTTTCCATAGGAACCATATACTATATCTATCTTATCTTTTATTATATTGATCCTATGCTACAAAATTTCATTCATTTCTCCTAGAACAACATTGTTGTGCTCACTAGTCCCCTACCCTATTCTTGCTGAAACATACTTTGTTTCCTTCATTTGAATTTCTGCATCTTTTCCTTCTTTATGCTCTGTAGGGGCAACTTCAGGCATATCTTGCAGTTTTTGTGTTAATTGTGCTATTAAATTCTCTTGTGCCTTAATCTTTATCAGACCCAGTTTTCTGTCATTGATTATGTCACTCATTTCACTAGCCATTTTCTTGAATCTCTCAGACATCTAGGCAGCCTTAGCTTCATTCAATTGTGCAAAATGGGTGAGAACTTGGGAAATTTCCAAGTCTCCTATGTTCTATATAGACCAAATGATCTTGTCCCCTTCCATTTTCTCTTGTATGTTCAGCAAGGAAGGCTTTTGATCCTTTGGAGCTAAGCTCCACATCGCTAGGGCCTGGGATTTTGTATTATATCCAAATCCTCTTATCATCTCTCCAACATGTATTTTTGATGACAAATTGACATCAGGTTATTTCCTTATTTGGTCTATTATGAAGGCTGAGGCTAAATCCCATCCTTCTACCAATAACATTACATTGGACTTTACCAATTACCTACCTACTTCTTCTTATTCTAGATAAGTTACTCTTTAAATTCTTTAGTCTTGATAAAATTGGCATCACTCAAGAATTGATGTTGATGCAGTAATCTCTCATTTGTGCATGTCAGAAGAGGCAATTCAATTTCCTCTTCATCATCCTTTTATAACTTCTTTCCTTCTCTTATCTACTTCCTAAGTTAATGATCATAAGCTCTATCACCAGTGATAAGAGCACCAATTCTATCCTTTTTATTATCCTGAGATGGCTCCCATGTTTCTACTCTTTGTTTCTTTAATGTGGGCTCATCAGTGACCTTAGTTTCTAGTACCTTTATTAGGTTAATTATATTCTTTCCCTCTGCTGCCTATTCTTCAAAAAATTGTTGATCCATTGGAGGGGAGCTAGGAACTAAATATTCTTCATCACTATCCTCATCATATTTAGATGAATAATATCCTTTATGGCCTTTTTCCTTCACCACAAGGGCATCTTCAAGTTGATTACATAATAGATTATAAGACTAAACCATGGCATCAAGTCTTTTCCAATATGGTAGATCTCGGAAGAAACCGTCGAAAGAGATTCTTTTCCTCTTCACTTGTCTCTCCAAATCCATTAGTTCACTGAATTTAGCAACCCTCTAATTGACCTCTTCATCCTCCATTATGTTTCTAATGAGGTCCTCCTCCATGCATTGCTCATGCTCTCTGGTAAAAGGAATAATAGATTATGAACTATCTAGAGGTAAATGTACCATTTCTATGAGGAGCCAGGTTCTCCCTGTCGGTTAAAATCAATTGTCTAATAAATTCCATTGTTGTAATTCTAGGTGGGACATGGAATGGGAGAGTATGGGGTGGATGAGTACAACCATATACCCTTATCAATGTGTAAATCTTGTCATAATAAAAATCCCCCTAGTTGTGGTCTCCTGGCCATTTATCAACATATTGGCATGGCCTCAAAAACTGTAGCACCTTCACTAGAAACCTAGTCTTGTCTACACCTAAACACTTGATTATTGGATATACTATCCAATTTTGAAAAGCACAGAATTCCTTCTCTCTAGAAGTGTAATTACACACTCTTAACCAAAAATGTATGGGGTTGACCTGATTCTGATGAAACCTCTGGGGCCTCAAATACAATAAATTCATTAGAGGAAAATTCTAATACAGAATCAAATGCATCAATATGGAATAATGCATGAATTTTGGGTCTTTCTCCTTAATCTGGATATCAATAAAACCTTGATGCATTTTATCAATTATATACTGAATATAATCAACATTTGTGCTAGTATGATGGCTTTGCATATCTAAGACAATCATAAGGATGTCTAAAATTTTCCTCTTAGGCCCCCCATCCTTTCCCAAAGCTCTTCACAATGCATAAGAAATATACTTCATATAAAAGTTAAGGTCTTTATAGTAGTAGGGAGAAGTTCCTTGGATAGGTGCTATGTAATTCTTCATTATTCTGAGCACATGATACTCCTGAATCAACTTTGATGCAATACCAGACTCTCTTGTATACCTGGCCTCTAAAATTTTCAAATTTATCTCTGTAGCCATTAGATGATAAACATTGAACGCTTTGATAAATGAATTCCTACCTAGGGTTACTAGGGCTTTTCCATCATCCCTTTTTATGGTCTTGGTTAGGACATCATACCAATTGGCCATCTCTAAAATGAAATTAGCATCTACAAATATATTTGGGACTATTAATTTGGCTAGTCCATAGGTCCATGGGTTTGAAATTGGTACAGCTTCATCACTATTTTTATAAAAGTAATTGAAAAGAGAATAACCAGAAGAACCTGGAGTTTTGGCATCTCTAATATATGAAAAATCATCTACGAGATTTTTGGCATTTACCTTTCTATTTTGACTAGATCCTGGCAATAAAGTGATGAATTCCTCTAAGTAATTAATCTTCCCTTTCATGTCATCTTCTGCATTGCCATTTTTTCTGCTAGTAGAAGCTACGCTCATTGTTTGACTCATTTTGTCCATTATTTTGTTCACACTTTATCTCACCAATATTAAAACAAATCTATCTCTAGATCACTCACTTCCAACTATGCGTCACTCAGTTTCTTCTATAGCACTGATAACCATTCAAATTCCTTAAATACTGGGCTAAAAACTGGCTTGTTTCACTCTGCAAATCCAAAAAGCTCTATTTTCTGCATAGATTGATTACTTAGAAAACTTTTACTCTAAAAAAAATAAACTCTTGGTAAGGAACAATGATTAATGGTAACCCTTATTTATTTCTAAACCATCAATGCATAAATCATTTAATTGGAATTCAATCACTTCTGTCTTTAATTCTTCATGCTGTAAAATCAATTTCTTCTCTAGCCAAAGCCTCTTAAAGTGTAAGGAAATTAAATTTGAATGAGTTCTTTTTTATTAAACTCCTTATTAGATTCAAACAAGATCCAAATTTGGTCTGATTGGCTATCTCACATACAACTCAGCTTCTTTTAAACACAACTATCATACATTTATTCATTTCCATTGGCTGGCAATTGTACATCCTGGTGCCAAAGAAAAGTCTTTTCTTTGAACTCTAGTTTTTCTACCAGCAACCTCATGACTGTGTAATCTCCTTGTCGTTGAGAGTTACCTTTAATTGTGGTTTCTTACTGAGACTTGGTGACTACCACATGATCAACTTCCTGATCAATAGTTATATCCTTGTCGCCAAATGAAATCACTTAACTCATATCCTTTTGGAGACACCGTGACTAAAGGAACTTAATAACTCATCTTTAAACCTTGGTTTCCTTCTAGAGACTTGGTGACTATACTTTATCTCTTAATTGCTGAATAATTTTACCCTTATCATTTACTTCTAGAGATAACCTGACTACCATTGATATTCTTTTATTTTCATCTAATGGTCTGCGCCGAGTCTCCATTATCTCCAAGTCACCAGATGTAATCTTCAATTTTTTTTTTTCAGAGACTATGTGACTATTAAACATGTGTCTCAATTATCCTTTTGTCTCCTAATCATTGAATCACCTTTGACTCTTCAAACTTTCTCAGTGACTTACCGCCCACCATTGGATCTTCTTTCATCTGATGGTTGTCCCCGAGTCTCATGAATTTTCACTTAACTCTAACTTTCTTCCACAACCCAATGACAACACTAATACTGAAACCTACATCTAACTCTAGTTTACTCAGGATACTTCACGAGTGAAGAAACTCAGTGTTGCTGAATGATTTTCTATCTATGGAGTTTATCAAGAGACTTCTTGACCACCATTGGATCTGAATTAAGATGGACAGTTTGTGCTAAGTCTCCCTATCATCTAAAGAATATTCTTTTCTTTGGGAGATAATGCGATAAAGCACTTCTGCTAAGTCTCATGATTTTATGGAATATTCTCTTTGGCTTTAGAGACTAAGTGACTAACTTTAAAAAGTAGATGATTTATCAAGGACTTTAAGTTACAAAAAAGTAACTTCAAAATAGAACTATGATTGAGATATTAGGGCTTTTAGCCATTTTAAAATAGAGGCAAGCCTAGGACTTAGGGTTTCAGACATTTTTCACTAGGTTCGTAGCTAAAATCATTATTTGCAGAAGTATTTAAACAATCTCAAATAGAATTTTCAACTCTTAAGCATGGAAATGACTGAGGATTTCAAAAAATTTACTGGGTAGACTACAAAACTAGAAATACAACCAACAGTGGCTCTATCTTAGGATGTTTAAACAAAATTTTATATCAAGAACCACAGAATCTCTAGTTGTAGACCACTCAAAAGATGCTAACTAACCTATTGTAGAAAGGAAACACACAACTGAAAGAAACACACTTATTTACATATAATACATAATTTTACTTGTGCATAAAACTATAATTTTCAACTGAAGAAAGGCTTCAAGAACTACCCATGCACTAGAAATTCTTATTCTTCTTCATTCATGTTCTTCAAGATATAGGAATCTTTACCAAAGCTCTCAAAAACAATAAAGAGACCAAGCCATAATGATTCAAATTTCATGTGCTTCCCTTTTTCCTCTGCTCTTACATTCCATTGGAGTACAAGGTCACCAGGTATAAATTTTCTGCAACCTGCTCTCTTATCAAAAAGAGATTTCATTTTTTGTTGCAGCTTTATGTTCTCTTTTTGACCCTCTCTTCTGATTTCATCAAGTTCTGTTATTTGCATTATTTTGTCTTTCATTGGGTCAAATATTTCTAGCTCTTCTTCTTGAATAAACTTGTATACAGGTAAAAATTATTCATAGGCATCCTAGACTATAAACCATATACAAGTTCAAATGGTGACTTACCAGTAGCTTTCTTGACTATTATCCTATCAACCCATAGAGCTAGTTTCAACTTTGTGTGCCAATCTCTTTTGTTCTTTTCTAAGGTTTTCTTTAAAATATTCAAAATTATTTTATTGTTGGATTTTTCCTAGCCATTTGGCTGAGGATGATATGGGGATGAATAAGATAGTATAATCCCATATTCATTGTAGAAATCCTTGATCTCATCTAATCTGAAACACATAACATTATCCATAACTAGCTTGGCAGGGACACCAAATTTGGTTAAAATATTTTCTAGTAAAAATTAGTAACCACTTTACTTGTTTCTTTTTTAGTGTGGATGTCTTCAATACACTTTGTAAAATAGTTAGTGATAACAAGTATCCAACTATGTCCTCCACTAGATTTATCTGAAAATTCTCCAATAAAATCAATACCCCACATTGAAAAAGGTACTTCAACACTCATAGGGTTCAACAACAAGGCACCTAAGAACTTTAACTTATTTGAGAACCTCTAGAAAGGCTCACATTTTCTTACAAATGCATGAGTATCTTTAAATACACTAGGCCAGTAATATCCATCCCTCAAAATCTTATGAGCAGTGGTCTTAGTAGAAAAATGCCCTCCACATACTCCAGCATGCATTTCCATTAGTAATTTCTCAGCTTGGCTTTTATCTAAACATAACAGTAGTACACCATTTCTTTCTTTCCAATGCAGATCTCCTTGAACTAAGGTGTACTTATGAGATTGTAGTTTGAGACTCCTCTTTTGATTATGTTTCATGGCTTCAGGGCACTTGGCATTCTTAAGTTAATACATGATATTAACATAAAATGGTTGTCTTTCAATACTTGTGACTGTTGAATCTTGTATCACTATATTATTTACTTGTACTAAGTCTAGATTTTATTCTTTCATCAATTTTGCTAGAACTTGTCCTCTAACCAATTTGGTAATATGGATTTCTAAGTTAAATTCTTGAATTCTACTAATCCATTTACATCTCTTACCAATCACTTCTGATTGGGTAAGAATATCTTTTACTGCTGAATGAGGAACATATGCAAGAACTTTGGCACAAACCAAGTAGGTTCTAAATGATTTAATATCTCTTACCAATGCATATGCCTACTTCTCCATCATTTCATAGTTTAATTCTATAGCTTGGAGAGATTTTCTAAAGAATGCAATTGGATGTTCAAATCCCTCGTCATCCTTCTGAAGTAAAACAACAACAATAGTATGAAAAGATGCAAATGAGAACAAAGAAAAGGGCTTATTGTAATCAGGAGATTTCAAAATAGGGGCCTCCTGGACTGCTTGCTTAATTTTTTCAAATGATAACTGAACCTCCTCATTCCACTGAAACTTTTCATATTTCTTTAGTAACTTGATAATTGGCTTAACAATTTCAGCAAAATTTGCAATGAATCTTCTAACAAAATTAATCTTTCCTAAGAAATATTGCACACCTTTTATATTTATTAGAGCAGTGACCTTTTGAATAGCTTCTATTCTCTCAAGGTCTATCCTTACTCCATCTTTGGACACTATATGTCCCAATAAATTCCCTTCTATGACTGCAAATTTACACTTTCTAGGATTTAGTGAAACACCATATTCTAAAGCCTTGTTGAAATTTTTTCCAAGATGTTCACAACGATCCCCTGATTTCTTAGAAAATGTAGTCAAATCATCTTGGTAGATAACCATGAATAAATGAATAAACTCTTTAAATGCTAAACCCATAGCTCTCTAGAAAGTTGCTCCTACATTTATTATTCCAAAGGGCATTCTAATATAAACATAAGTTCCCCATGGAGTAGTAAATGCAGTCTTAAATTGTTCTAAATCTTTTACAAGTATCTGGTTGTAGCCTGAAAAACCATCCATCATTGATAACAACTCACAACTAGTAACCTTATGCAACATTACCTCCATATTTGGTAGAGAATAATTGTTTTTCAAAGAAGCAATGTTCAGATTTCTAAAATCAATACACAGTCTTATATCACCATTCTTTTTTCTCACTGGTACTAGATTTGAAACCCAGGTTGAATGTATGATAGGTTGGATAATTCCATATCCTTTAATTTCATCAACTCATGTTGCATCTTGGGAGACAATAGTGGATTAATGGGTCTTTGTTTTTGTCTGAATGGTTTTACATCTGTTCTAAGTGGGATTTCATGCTGGAAAAGGTCTTCTCTATAAGCTTTTAAATCTTCATATAACCATGCAAAAACATGCTTATGTTTTCTTAGTAATTTTATCAGGGTGTTTCTAACATGGAAATCTAGTCCTTTTCCAATATAAACTATTTGAGGAGTGGTCTGTTATCCCAAATTTATCTCCTCTAAATCCTCAATCTTGGCATTGCTTATTCTTGATGTATGTTCACTCTAATTTCTAAACAATGCCTCTAGTTCTACAAATCCCTTAGGAATTTGGTTAGAATTGAGTTGGACAACCTCATACCCTAGTATACAATCCTTACCATCAATGACCTCAAGAAAATTATTTCAATCTATGTGCTAGTCTTCATAATGATCAAGGCTTTGAAGAAATCTAAGGATATCTTGGTCATCCTCAAATACTTGCCAGTTGTAGATATTGTCAGGGACAACTGGTCTTGTTTTAACCTCAACAATTGATACCCCATTTAAGGTCAAATCAACATTTTTTTTAGCAACATTAGCTAAGAAATATTCCATAATGTTTTTAGACCTTTCTATCCAATTTATATTGAAGGCATCAAAAAATTCTATTTGGTCCCAAATAGCATTCCTATACATTTTTAGTCTATCATTATTCACAACATATTTGGACCTTACTACTACTAAATCTTAGTCACCATAAAATTTTAAACACTTTATACCATGTTTAGCAGCAACTTATAGCCCTAGAAACAAAGATTCATATTCTATTGTATTATTTGTACACTGAAAAGATAGTAGAAAAGAATGTTTGAATGTGGTACCTGATGGAGATATAAGTAGAACTCTATCTCCTGACCCTTATTTTGAATAGGATCCATCAAAATACATTTTCTATAAACTGTCACTCTGTGTAGTCAAATCTTTCACCAAAGTATCAACATCTTTATATTGGTGAGCACTCCTTTTGATTCTAAAATTTTCCAAGTCAATATTAACACAGTAATTAATATCATTATCCTCATGCAAATCTATCATATGAGGTGTTCTTCCTTCTCTAGACACCTTTACATTATTCCCATCTATATTGAAAGTGGCATAGGATAAGTCACATTGAATACTACCCCCCATTGAAGCACTTCATTTTCTAGACAACAACATGCCATAATGTGGTGCAATATCAACCACCAGCATAGTCATAGTTAACACTGTATCTGGGCATATGGCTAATTTGAAAATTAAGGCTTCAATGGTTCCAACAATAGGGATTTCTCTTGAGTACATTGCTTGACACCTCCCATGAGGAGTATCTACTTGCAATCCCACGGATCTCATGATTTCTAACGGCATGACTATATTGGATGCTCCTGAGTCTATCATACAATTTTTGATCATCTTTCCATTTATTACCAATGTCAAGAAAAAGGGGTCAACAACCCCTGCAGAAGTATTTGTATTCAGGTAAATCTAAGGGATCTCCAAAATCATCCCCTCAGGCTCCTTTCCCTTATTGTTATTTCTTTTCAACATTTTATGATTTCTGAGGTTTTACTAGTGATACATTATTCAACACTGAAAGGACTTTTTCTTTGTGTTCTTTTATCCTTGTCATTTCTAGGAATGGGACCGTCACATTCATCTGAGATAAACAATAACCCATATCCACTGGAGTATACTTTACATATGAGGTTTTAGATTTTTCTACAAAAATATTTTTTCCCTCTATCTAAATATTTACAACAGGTTCTTCCTTCTTAGATTTCTTATTTTCAACTTTGGGGGAGGTGTTAGGGATTTTTCTTGTATGAATCAAAATGCTTGAAATGTCTATGTGCACCTTGTACCTTCTACTCCTAATTCAGAGACAAGAAAAGCCTAATTGGTAAGGACTGGATAAGGTCCTTCTTCGTTTTTGAGCTCCACATATGCTCAGGCAGGTTTTACCTTGAAAGATTACTGTTATCACAGTATTTGTTAATGTGGACACTGATTTGCTATGTATCTCTCATGAAACCAACTGATAAATTACCTTGCAATTGACCAAGCATAATCAAATACAAGATATAACCATATAAACCATGATCCTTAATATAGCAAAAACTAGTGATACAAGGATTTCAATCCTTCTTCCTTTTCTTGTAGGAGGGTTAACCTAGTTGATTCTCTCTTCAAGGAATCAATACTATGGACAATGTCCTACTGATAGAGGTCCTTAAACAAGTTCAGCTTATAAATTCTTATTAACAGAGTATTTAAATTGATTTTGATATTGGGTAGGGAACATACTGCAAACTATACCTCAGACCAGTGCCTATCCCTTGGGCAAAGAGTCAATGAAAATATGAATCCATAGAGATAAAATAATAGAGATACTGTAGAGTGCCT
>MU228252.1:37304-51198 GCA_018584345.1 Thuja plicata
CAACAAGTGGGAACCTGTTGATGTTAGTCTTTACTGTAAAGACTTTAAACCATACTTTATTGAATCTGTCTATATCTATATCTGCTCTTGTACTTGTGAAATTTCAGTCATAACTCTGCTCACCTACCGTACCTGAATCTATTTCTCATTACTGATATTGAAACAAAACTATTTCAGATATCAGCCGACTGACCTGTGCATATTTTTCTGAAATTTATAATTCTCTGATCAACCTTTGGAAACACTGCAAATGGAGAAAAATACCTCACCTCTGCAAACTGAACAACCTGGGCTCTAGACATGGTGAACATGGTGAACGCACATTGAATGCACCATCAACCCCTTTGACAAATTTTTCTCTATCAGTTCACGCATTCTGTCTACACTGCTGCTACATTTTCACCTTTGGAAAAATCCCCGCGAGTGAGCGACACATCTTTTTTATTTCTCATCGCATAGTCGCCATCCATTTTCACTACACTTTTTACCTTCTGCGACTGAGTGATGCGTTGTCTTTGATCCTTATTTCATGTCATTCGCACACCCACACCACTTTTATAATTTTCTCTTTGATCCATGTGAGTGAGTGACACTTCCCTCACTGACAGCTCGTCGCTAACTCGCGAGCTAACTTTCCATACCACTTGAGCCTCGGCGACTGAGCGATATTCACTTTTTCATTTCAAACTTTGTCTAGTCGTTCACTCGCCATCTTATCATTCCAGCTTTCATTTTATGTGCGGGTGTGTGATGCATCCTATCCTTTGGCTCGTCGCACACTCGCGAGCCCTTTTATATTACTTCATACTTGACCGCGGGTGCGCGACATCTATCTTCTTTTGGCTCATCGCATACTTGCGAGCTTTATTCCCTTTATCTTTTTTGATCGGTGAGTATGCGATAGCTATCCTTTTTTCCTTGTCGCACAGTCGCGAGTTGTATTCCTTTCATCTGAAAACATTAGCGAGTAAGCGATGCATTGAACAGTCCTTCAGTCGCTCTGTCGCGTGATCCTGTGTCTTTACCTTTAAATTGAAGCACGTGCCCTTTTCTATTCTCAGCGACCTTGCGATATACCTTAATCGCTTAGTCGGAAGCACTTTTTACCTAGGGAACTTTTATCATCAGACTTTGCGACTGAGGGAAAACATACCCTAGTCGTGTTATCGCGTGATCCACTTCCTTTATCAAGCGATCAGGTGACAACCATTAGCTCTTCAATAGATGTCATCTTCTCTTTTGTCCATGTAATACTTTCTGATCAACTGAGTCATAGCCTCTTCTCAAGCGACATCCCGACTGAGTAATTTTTTCTAACATCAAACAGCTAGTCGCGAGGTCGTGAATGTTATCTCTTAACCACCTTTTTATCACCAGACCACGTGACTGAAGAAAGAACTTAACTATTTGACTGAGCTGATCCAGCGACCATGCGACATGAAATGAATCGCAAAGTCGGGAGACATTTCTTTGACTTTCCATTTCTTCTCGCGATCACCCGACTGAGGCGGGTCCCATTCATTTCAAAGCTTTATAACATGAGTTCAAGAGACAACCCGACTGAGGGGAAATTGCTAAGTCTTGAGTCACTTAGAGAATATTCCATTTTTTAACAAGACTAGGCGACACAAGGCAAAAGTGAAGTCGGGAGATATTTTAGCATATTCGGTTCTGATAAAGCGATTAAGCGACCTGACTTAAAGCACATGTCTTTAGTGACTTGAAAAAGGTAACGATGAAATATAAAGACATGGCCTAGGGTTTCAAGATACATCGTTTAACACTTGGTTGCTAGGGTTTTCAGGGTTTTGACAATTTGGGCAAGGAATAAGCATGAAAACCTAAAAATTTTCAAAAGGAAGGGCAAGGAACCAGGCATATCAACAAAAACAAAAAATACAACCAACAGGAGGAAGAACTTTCTTCTAGTACTTTAGCTTTTTCTACATGTACATCTTTTGGTACCTTAGGTTTGTTTACATTTTCCCCAGGTCCATTTCTTTTTGAAACATATTTGGCATCTATTTTATTTTCTTTAATGAAGATGCCTGATGGCTGACTACCAACACCACCCACAACTCTATTTATTAAATGGTATTTTTTTCTTTCTTTACTCACTAGGTTAGTAGTAATCCTAGCCTTTTCTTCATCAGAAGATTTTCTTACTACTACAGGTTCCTGGCCATCTTGGGCATAACATCTAATGTGATCAACCCTTTCTTCTTCTTCACTATCTAATAAGATTTTTTATTGATGAACTTCCATTCTACCTTGTGAGCCATATATGTCATGATTTTTAATCTCATCATCAGAATCGACATCATAACATGAATAAGCATTAGTCATACTATAATCACATAACTCATTTTCATCTTGTTCTTTCTCTTCATTTTCTTTTAAATCTAAAGAAACAATGAAAAAATCAGGATTGTGTGGTGCTTCACAGGCCTCAAACCAAAATTCATCATTACACATTTGAATAGTATTTTTATGTAGGGGATCAGGAGTCCTATTCTTAGGTTTGTCTTTCCTTGGTGGAGAAATATGATTTTCATCTTTGAATTGGGTACCATAGGGATAATTGTGCATCCTATTTTGTGGGTTATAGTTATTGTTATAGGATGATCTATTATTCTATGGAGCTTTTCACTCTCTGTAGTCAGGTTCCTTCTAACTACTCCTACTAAAGCGTGGATCATCTCTTTTACCCTTATTTTGTGCTATCCTCCTATTCATCTCTATATTTAAAGTTGTCTTATAAGATTCTGTTAGGGTTCTTAGATTCTTATCTTTAAGTGCATAACCCATTTTTTAATCAAAATCATTGAGATAGGTAGCAAGACATACCTTTTGATCCAACTTTATTTTTTGAAATGACGTGTGCATGGCTCACTGAAATCTTGTGGTGAACTCAGTTAATTCTTCATTTGAGTTCTTCTTTATATTGTTGAATTCATTGAGAAAATATCCTTCATTAGTCTTATCACCATATTGATCCTTGAATAGATCAATTAGTTCATCCATTGTTCCTACAGAACCATGAGATAGACTCCTAAACCATTCCCTAGCATCTTCTAATAAGGATTGAACAAATAATTTCATTAGAACATCCTCATGATTGATATTTAGATCATCTATAACATCAAAAAAATTTCTTAAATGCTCTTCACAAGTTACAATATTATTTCCTGGGAATTTTGGAATTTTTTCTCTCATATCTTCTAGTATTGCATTAGGGTAACCTGGAATTCCAAAAAAAAAAAGAAAATTTCTTGTACCTTTCTACAGGAAGTAGTCTCCTCTAGAATCTATTAGTATCTATATGAGAAAAGAATTTTCTATGGTCTCTGAAAGTAGAAGCCTTGTTTCTTGATATTGTAGCATTATCTGCATCAGCATAAGAAATTGTAGTAGCTTATAAGAAATCAATTTTCTTATTCATCTCTATAGTAGCAGCTTCAGCTTCAACTTTCTCCAGTATCTTGGCCATAGTTTCTATCTCTTTTTTAATCTTTTCAAGATCAATGTCTAGCTTAGACATTTTCTCAGTCCATTTTTTGTGAGCTTTTGGTTCCTCAACCTCATTTTCTGTAACTTTATTTTTCCCTTTATCTCAAAAGGCTTGAGTACCTAAATATTTGTGGGTGTTTGGAGTCTCCTAGTCTCTGCAAGACCTCTCAACATTTCTTGTAGCTTGATGTCTCAGAGATCTTCTTCTAAACTTGTCGACATCCTTCTGCTCATGTTTTTTATTTTTATAATCCTTTTCCCTTTTCATTTGTTGAATAAGGGCTAGTTGTTTTATGAGGATTCTTTCTTCCACATCAAGCTCGTCAGAAGGAAATTTAGAGTCAGAGAAAATTGTGTTAGTTCCTTCTCTCTCACTAGAAGTGGTAGTGGATGCATAGGTTTCTAGTCCAAGGTCTAGGGCTTCTTCATACTCTGAGGTATTCACCTCATGACTAGACTGATTGGTACCCTTCCTTCTAGTGCTATCTTCTTCATTTATTGGAGAAGAATCTTTAATGTTTTCTTATCTCTTCTTCTGTCTCCAAGACATCTTAGTTTTTTAAGTAGTTGGGATTCCACTGTACAAATCAACTTCTAGATTATCTCTCATTCTTGACCTAGTATTCATTTTTGTATAGATGTTTCACTTTTGCACTGATTACAAAGATTTTCTTTTAGATTTGACACCCAACACAAGTTTGGGAAATATGAATACTACTAGAATGACCTAAACTGGCAAAAAACCAACTCTAACTCAATTAATCAAATTTCCAACACACCAGAGATTCCTTAAAATTTTATTTTCAAGTTTTTACTTAAAATCCCCAGCAGAGTCACCAATTTTGTAAGGAATTTTTCTTGCATGTATCTTTAAAACCAATGTGAATGCTTGCTCTTGTATATTTCCAATATTCTATATGAAGAAAAGCCTAATTGATGAGGATTGGATAAGATCCTCCTACTTTTTTGAAATCCACAGACTCAGGCAGGTATTACCTTTGAATGACTACTTATTTACAGTATCTATTATAGTGGATTATGTCTTCTCACTAGTTTACTGAATGCCTTTTACTGTATCAATAAGTAAATAACTATGAAAATGACTATGCATAATCTGATACAGAGCTTAATAATCCAAACTATTATCTTTACAAAAAAAAATAGTAATGTAATAAGGATTCACATCCTTATTCCTTTTATAGTTCCCTAAACTTAGGAGGGTTAGCCTATTTGATTCTCTCTTGAAGGAATCAACAAGATAAATTGTATACTCTGTGAATACAATTACTAATGAATGTATGTTTTTTTATGAATGTAATGAAATTTGATTGATTGATCTTAAATGCTGGATGATTGAACAATTACTTGCAAAACTATAAACCAGTGCCTGATCCTATGGGCTACAGAGTCAATCTTGAATGCAAATCCACAATTAGGTGACTAATGAAAATATATGCAACCTAGATATGATTCCTTATAAAATATCCACTCAATTATCTAACTTTTTTTATCAGTATTAGACATAAATATTTAGCTTCCTGGGATCATATGAAAGAATTACTCCTCCCTTGAACGACCTCACAAATTATTTCACAACTACCTTGCAGTTGATGTATTTAAATGCCTTACAAATAAACACATAAGATATTGAATAGAAATAAAAGAGACAACACAAGATATAAAATAGAGATTGCAATGTATTTTATTAATGTCTAACTGCTTCAAAATGCATTCAATAGACAAAAAAGTACAGAGGCTCAGACACAGTTGTAGTAGTCTACCTTGTAATTCTATTCCATCATCTTTCAAAATGTTACAATATGCTCTATTTATAGGCTAAAACCATCTTGGAATCCTTTAGAAGTAAGGATGATACAAGCTTCAGATGGTTTTAGACCTAACCCTAAAAATATAGAAAAGACAAAAGACATGAAGGAACCAAGCAGTGGATGGACAAAAATGAAGAATAAAATATAATTTGTTCTTTGTCTTCATCTGTTCTTTGGCACCTTTGTTTTTATGTATTTAGGATAGCTTCTAATATTTTTAGCGAGATATAGTGACCGCCATTATAGGCTAAACTACACTAGTCTTCAAGATAGCTAACCTTCCTATGCTCAAAGAACAGGTGCCATGTATCCTCCTATTCTTCATCAATGATGTCTAGGTCAACAGTGATAGGAATTTTCTTCTTGGGCTTTGTTAAAACATCCCATGCTATGACATCTTCTTCCTTCGGCCATTCAAAGCTCTATATGTTTTCCAATTGGGTCTTCTACCTCTCCCACCTGGCATCTGTAATGCTCTTGACATCTGTAATGAATTTGTTGAAATCTGATTCTACTTTAAATGCTTCATCTAAAATCTTATTGTATCTTTGCATATCTAATTCTCCTTTGTCAGAAACATATACCTCTTTACTAAGTAGCACAGTATCAAATTATGAGCTCCATACCCCTAGTGGTTTGATTTGACTATCTTCTCATTTGATTGGTGGCATGAACCTATTGTAATTAGGCACAAACATATTTAATCTTGTCTCAATCTGATTAGCCTTGTCTTTGAAAAAGGACAAAGTTGCCCCTATCTATTCTATCTCAACCCCAACTTGAGTTACTACCTCTGGCAGATTTGATCTATGTGGTTGCAAGGATTCCAACCTCTCAAACAATCTTTTTCTCCCTGACCATGTAGCATAATATGGGTTAAAAATTGAAACAAAATTATTAACCTCCACTTGCAAGCTTGGAAACTTGCCATAGGCACCATATACTATATCTATCTTATCTTTTATTATATTGATCCTATGCTGCAAAACTTCATTCATTTCTCCTAGAACAACATTATTGTGCTCACTAGTCCCCTACCTTGTTCCTGCTACAACATGATCTCTTTCCTCTATTTGAATTTCAGCATCTTTTCCTTCTTTATGCTCTGCAAGGGAAAATTCAAGCATATCTAGAATTTTTTGTGTTAATTCTACTATTAACTTCTCTTATGCATTAATCTATATCAGACCCAATTCCCTGTCCTTGACTATGTCATTGGCTTCACTAGCCAGTTTCTTGAATCTCTCGGACATGTGGGCAACCTTAGTTTCATTCAATTGTGATAAATGGGTGAGAACTTGGGAAATTTCCAAGTCTCTTGTGTTCTAGAGAGACCAAATGTTCTTGTCCCTTCCATTTTCTCTTGTATGTTCAGCAAGGAAGGTTGTTGATCCTTTGGAGCTAAGCTTCAGATTGCTAGGGCCTGGGATTTTGGATTATATCCAAGTCCTCTTATCATCTCTCCAATCTGTATTTCTAATGACAGCTTAACATTAGGTTGCTTCCTTATTTGGTCTATTATGAAGGATGAGGCTAAATCCCATCCTTCTACCAATTTAATTCCACTGTACTTTATGAGTTTCCTATATTCTTCTGGTGTGATCTATTTTGAGTCAAGATCATAATCCTACAACACTTGCAAGGCCTCACTTGTCACATGATCTCATCCTATCAACTACAGCGGTGCATCTACCTACTTCTACTTATTCTAGATAAGAAACTCTTTAAATTATTTAGTCTTGATAAAATTGTCATCACTTAAGAATTGATCTTGATCCAGTAATATCTCATATGTGCATGTCAGAAGAGCCAATTCAATTTCCTCTTCATAATCCTTTTGCAACTTCTTTACTTCTCTTATCTACTTCCTAAGTTGATGATCATAAGCTCTATCATGAACGATAAGAGCACCAATTCTATCCTTTTTATTTTTCTTTTTCTTATCCTCAGATGGCTCCCCTATTTCTACTCTTTATTTCTTTAATTGGGGGCTCATCAGTGACCTCAGTTTCTAGTACCTTTTTTAGGTCAACTCTATTCTCTCCCTCTGCTGCCTGTTCTTCAACAAATGGTTGATCCATTGGAGGGGAGCTAGGAACTGAATATTCTTCATCACTATCCTCATCATATTCAGATGAAGAATGCCCTTTATGGCCTTTTTCCTTTGCCACAAGTGCATCTTCAAGTTGATTACATAACAGATTATAAGACTCAACCATGGCATCAAGTCTTTTCAAATATGGTAGATCTGGGAAGAAATCCCCAAAAGAGATTCATTTCCTCTTCACTTGTCTCTCCAAATACATTAGTTCACTAAATTTATCAGCCCTCTGATTGACCTCTTCATCCTCCATTATGTTTCTAATGAGGTCCTCCTCCATGCATTGTTCATGCTCTCTAGTAAAAGGAATAGTAGGTGTTAGGAGCTTCTTTTCACTGATTATAAACCCTTCTATGTCAATGTATCTACACAGGACTACATTCATCCTATAATGGCTCATCCAATTATTAATTGGATCCACTACCCTTTTACCAATTGTGAGATTGTATATTCTGAACTATCTAGGGGTAAATGTACCCTTTCTATGAGGAGCCAGGTGCTCCATGTCTGTTAAAATCAATTGTCTAATAAATTCCATTGCTACAATTCTAGGTGGCATATGGAATGGGATAACATGGGGTGGATGAGTACAACCATATACCCTTATCAATGTGTAATTCTTCTCATAATAAAAATCCCCCCAGTTGTGGTCTCCTAGCCATTTATCAACATATTGGCATGGCCTCAACAACTGCAGCACCTTCACTCGCAACCTAGTCTTGTCTACACCTAGACACTTGAGTATTGGATATACTATCCAATTTTGAAAAGCATATAATTTATGCTCTCTAGAAGTGTAGTTCCACACTCTTAACCAAAACTTTATGGTGTTGGCCTGATTCTGATGAAACCTCAGAGGCCTCTAATACTAGCAATTAATGAGAGGGAAATTGTAATACATAATCAAATGCATCAATATGGAATAATGCATGAATTTGGGGTCTTTTTCCTTTTTCTAGATATCAATAAGCCCTTAATGCATTTTATCAATTATATACTGAATATAATCAAAGTTTGTGCTAGTATGAGGGCTCTGTATATCTAAGACAATCATAAGGATGTCTAAACTTATCCTCTCAGGGCCTCCATCCTTTCCTAAAACTCTACACAATGCATATGAAATATACTTCATATATAATTTGAGGTCTTTATAGTAGTTGGGAGAAGTTCCTTGGATAGGTTCTATGTAATTTTTCATTCTTCTGGGCACATGATACTCCTAAATCAACTTTGATGCAATAGGAAACTCTCTTGTATACCTGGCCTCTAAAATTTTCAAATTTATCTCCATAGCCATTGGATGATAAACATTGAATGCATTCATAAATGAATTCCTATCTAGGGTTACGAGGGCTTTTCCATCATCACTTTTTATGGTCCTGGTTAGGAAATCATACCTAGTAGCCATCTCTAAAATTAAATCAGCATCTACAAATATATCTGTGACTATTAATTTGGCTAGTCCACAGGTCCATGGGTTTGAAATTGGCACAGCTTCATCACTATTTTTATAAAAGTAATTGAAATGAGAATAACCAAAAGAACCTGGAGTTTTGGCATCTCTAATATATGACAAATCATCTACAATATTTTCAGCATTTACCTTTCTATTCTGACTAGATCCTGGCAACAAAGTAATGAATTCCTCTAATTAATTCCTCTTCCCTTTCATGCCATCTTCTGCATCAACACATTTTCTGCTGGTAGAAGCTACGCTTATTGCTTGACTCATTTTGTCCACTATTTTGTTCACACTTTATCTCACCAATATTAAAAAAAATCTATCTCCAGATCACTCACTTCCAACTGTGAGTCACTCAATTTCTTCTGTAGCACTAATAACCATTCAAATTCCTTAAATCTTGGGCTGAAAAATGGCTTGTTTCACTCTGCAAATCAAAAAATCTCTATTTTCTGCATACAATGATTACTTAGAAAATTTTTACTCTAAAAACAATAAAATCTTTGTAAGGAACAATGATTAATGGTAACCCTTATTTATTTCTGAACCATCAATGCATAAATCATATAATTGCAATTCAATCACTTCTGTCTTCAATTCTTCATACTGTGAAATCAATTTCTTCTCGAGCCGTAGCCTCTAAAAGTGACAAGAAATCAAATTTGAATGAGTTATTTTTGATAAAAAAAACCCTTATTATATTCAAACAGGATCCAAATTTGATATGATTGGCTATCTCACATAC
The DNA here is from genome assembly GCA_018584345.1 of Thuja plicata. Classification (NCBI taxonomy): domain Eukaryota; kingdom Viridiplantae; phylum Streptophyta; class Pinopsida; order Cupressales; family Cupressaceae; genus Thuja; species Thuja plicata. The sequence continues at coordinate 46,952 of MU228252.1, forward strand.
ATCTTAGCTACTTTTAAACACACTTGTCATAAATCTCTTCATTTCCATTGGTTGGCAACTGTACATCCTGGCGCGGAAGAAAAGTTTTTTCTTCAAACTCTAGTTTTTCTACCAGCGACCTCATGACTGTGTAATCTCCTTGTCGATGAGAGTTACCTTTAACTATTGTTTCTTACTAGGACTTGGAAATTACCACATGATCAACTTTCTGATCAATGGTTATCTCCTTGTTGCCAAATGAAATCACTTAACTCATATCCTTTCGGTGACTCATATCCTTTCGGAGACACCCCGACTAAAGGAACTTAATAACTCTTCTTTAAACCTTGGTTTCCTTCTAGAGACTTGGCGACTATACTTTATCTCTTAATTGTTGAATAATTTTATCCTTATCATTTTCTTCTAGAGATAACCCAGCTAGCATTGATCTTCTTTTATTTGCATCTGACGGTCTGTGTTGAGTCTCCTAATTTTCAAGGCAAACCCTAATTTTTCATTAGACTACACGACCATTATCTCCAAGTTGCCAGATGTAATCTTCACTTTAAAATTTTCTCAAAGACTATGTGACTGTTAAACACGTGTCTCAATTATCATTTTGTCTCCTAATTATTGAATCATCTTTGACTCTTCAAACTTTCTCAGGGACTTAGCACCCAATGTTGGATCCTTTTTCATCTGATGGTTGTCACCAAGTCTCATGACTTTTCACTTAACTCTAACTTTCTTTTGTGACCTGACAACAACACTAATACTGAAACTGACATATAACTCTATTTTGATCATGAGACTTCATGTCTGAAGAAACTCAGTGTCGCTGAATGATTTTCTAACTGTGGAGTTTATCACGAGACTTCCTGACCACCATTGGATCTGACTTAAGATGGATGGTTTGCGCTAAGTCTCCCTATCATCTGAAGCATATTCTTTTCTTTGGGAGATAACATGAAAAATAACTTCCGCTAAGTCTCATGATTTTATGGAATATTCTCTTTGCCTTTAGAGACTAAGTGACTAACTTTAAAAAGTACATGATTTATCAAGGACTTTAAGCTATGAAAAATTAACTTCAAAATAGAACTATGACTGAGATATTAGGGATTTTAGCCATTTTCGAATAGAGGAAAACCTAAGACTTAGGGTTTTGGATGTTTTTCACTAGGTTCATGGCTAAAATCATTATTTGTAGAAGTATTTAAACAATTTTAGATAGGATTTTCAACTCTTAAGCATGGAAATGACTGAGGATTTCAAAAAATTTACTGGACAGACTACAAAACTGGAAATAAAACCAATAGTTCTGACACACTTCTTATGGTTCTAGGGTTCTCGTAGGGGTTATAAATTGGATTTCTTCTCTCTTTTCTCATTCTCACTCTTGTAATATTGTAATGAGCTTATTGCTCTTATTCTTTAGGCTTTGAGCCATATTCATATTATTCACAAGGGGTTTTTTCTTGTTTTTCCCCTTTCAAATCCTTGTGTTCTTGTCTTGGTTCTTGGAGCATTATGGTGATCTTAATGGTTGATCTATTGAAAGAAAATATATCTCTCTCTCTCTCTCTCTCTCTCTCTCTCTTAGCATTTGGTAAATCTCTTCCATTGCATACTCTCTTGGATTATTTCCTTCTCTTTTTCATTTTACTTTTTGTTTCTAACATGGTACCAGAGCTGGTTTAATCCTTGTTTTTGAGTGTGCATGCAGGAATAGTTGAAAGATATCTCGGATGTGAAGGAGAAAGAAATTTTTTTCTTAATCTATCTCTTTGTTTGCAGATTTAGTTTGATCTAGATCTAACATTTTTTATAATTTCTTTGCTTCTCTTTTCTAGTTTTTCCTTCTATCAGGCAACCGCAAGAGAAAGATTTTAGTTTTGCATGTTCTAATCGCTATCATTAAATCAGTTTTCATATCTATTTCTAATGTTTTTTTTTCTTCTAGAAATCTATCCAATATCTAATATTTATCTGCAGGGTTATATATCTCTATTTTTTAATATTTGTTTTTATATTTTCACTTTTATGCAAACCATTTAAACATTTTTGTGACTGTCATTTTTGAAGATAGATTTAAAGACCCGCACTCAGTCATTCATAACTTTCAAATTATAAAAAATATTAACAATTGCTTTGGTGGAGTTCTAGATAAGTAGATTTTTAAAAATATATTAAAAATTTGGAAAAATCCAACGGTTAATTTAAAATTTATGCCCCTGTAAGTTGAACAATTTCTTATTCTCATCATTATATTTTGTAAAGAATAATCAAATTGAGAATCATAAAATAAGACAATCACATAATCTGTTATGCAATCATCAATTTCAGAAAACAAATTTGTGATGCTATAATCTGTGATGCAATCATCATAATAAAAAATTCTTGCATATTGGCTTTTACTAGTTGCGTCAAATTGACTTTTTAGTTTCATTATTATATTATTTTGTTTGTAATTCAAGTTATTTTAATTCATTATGTCAATATAAAATCCTGAGATTACATTAACATGTTCTAATTATCATGCTTGGAAGGCTCATATTACATTTATTTTTTGCTTTAAACATATTCTTGATGTTTTGACTAGTGTGACATATGTTCCCGCTACTACTGCCTCTAAGGCAGATATTGATGCTAGGAATGAGAAAAATGACAAGGCTTTAGGCCTTATAGGCATTTCTTTACATCCAAATTTATATATTTTAATTTCCCACTATACTGAAGAACATGCATCATGGACAATTCTGAAAAACACTTTTGATAGTGCAAATGAATCTTGAAAGATTCAACTCCAAGATCAATTGGAGGATCTTAGGTATACAGATTTCTCAACTATGGATGATTTTTTGATTAAATTTGATTTGTTTCAAAGTTAATTAACTGGTTTAGGCATAAATTTATTTGAAATTTGGTTAATTCATATCATTTTAAAAAATGTCTTCCTAGACAATTTCAGTAATTTATAACTAATATACATACTCAATTAGCTCTTCTTTTGTTAGCATCTCAATTAACTTATGCTTTCTTTCAACAACTTTTACGTCAAGAAGAGGCTAAGTTAATTCAATTTGGCTCTATCAAAACTAATGAACATGCTTTCATCTCTAGATCTCATTATAATAGATCAAATAATCATAATCATAATAATGGTTATCATAAAAATTCTATTAGACCTCATTGTAATTATTGTGGGAAAGATGGTCATGTGATCAATACTTGTTTTAAGAAACATAAACATGAGAAGTCATCTAATCCTAATACTCAAAATTCTCATAATCATAACACTCATCAAGCTTTTGCTATTTGATATGGGATGTCTAATTCTCACTCTGATGATACTACTATTTGGGATGAACCATATGATGATGGCTACTCTTGGAATAACCCTTTTGATTACTATCTTCCTACTCAAAATGATTATGTGTTCTCTCCTTATGATGCAATGAAATTTAATGATTCTTTCTCTCATGTTGATGATATTATTGAACAAGAAGAGGAAATTATATCTAACTTTCTTAATGTTACTTTTCAAGATATGTGCATTACTCAAGATGAGATTAATAATACTGGTACTAATCCTATGAATTTTTTGGAGGTTAATGATGGTAGCTCTCCTCCTCTTTATATTTCATATTATGATGAATATGTTACAGATTTGTTTTACGCAACTAATGATTGCATTCCTTATTATATGATTGATGATTCGCAATATGATTTTGCTTTCCAAAGTGTTACTGATTCAGCACTGCGTGATCCCAATGATGGGTGCTCTACTAGTGGTTCTTTCCTTACTGCAAGCTTAGGTGTTGATCATGCTCCACCTATATTTTCTACTACAAATTAATATATAGAATGCATAAATGCATCTCAAGAATCTCAATGGTCACTTGAAGATTTGGGCCCCCCTCCGCAAGCAATCATCTTTGTATTTGTAAGACCCCTCCTCGTATGCACCTGTTTAAGAATGACTTACTAATTAATTGAGATTATGATTTGAATAAATAGTACTAAATGTATTATCTAAAGTAGTTGTGCATACCAGTAGTTAAGAAATTTACGGCATTAGACGATTACGATTAAAAAATAAAAATAAAAATAATAAGTAGGGTTTCGTTATATTGCTATATTTTGACGCGATCATGATTTGACTTTCAATATTTCGAAAGATGTTACATGATTTACTAATGAGACATTGTAAGAACGTTAATGTTATGAGATGCCTTATCATATGATGCTAGTTATGAAGCTGTGAC
>MU228252.1:53411-95946 GCA_018584345.1 Thuja plicata
GAATTGAGATTCAACTTTATTAAGAGTACTTTTATTTTTCTTCCATGTATTTTGATTTGCATAACTATAGCATATTACCTTATCTCTTAAAGGAATGAAACAAAATTAGAAATAGTTTTTCCATCCATTGAAAAGGAAAGTACATATAAATGTTTTTGTAGTGGGTTGCCTAAGTCCTTTAATGTGTAAAACAGATTTAGAGTCCACTGAAAAAGAAATATAGATGCACACATAATTGAAGTATTTGGTTCTATTTTACAAATAAGTAAGCAGATTCAGAACTAGGTTTCATACAATCAATGGGAATACAAATGTAAATAAATTGCTCATTTTCTTTTTTAACAGTTATCAAATTGAAAGTGTAATACATTGTGGAATTTCAAATTAGAATTTGATTTATTATTCAGTTTAGGAAGGAAATCTGTGCAAGTGATTTGCAACTACAAATTACAATTAGAAGAAAATAAATAAAATAAAATATAAATCCAAACTCTCTCCAATTAGACATTCCCTTATGGCTTATTCTGGAGTTACCTGTAAATAAGAAAATATGTATTAGCATCAAAACAGATTTAGCAATGTGTAAACATAAAATCAATAATCAACCGAGTATGTTTCGTCTGGAAAATTAACCCTTGTTACACTTCATATTCAATTTGATTACAGTTTAATTATAAATGATATAACTATATATATATATATATATACATTAATTATTATACGAATTCAATGTATAATATATAATATATATATATATATATATATATATATATATATATATATTGTATATTATATCTTTTATTTAATGAATCTATTAAGTTATAGTATCGTAATAACATAATCCTATAAAACATGCATTGTAAATCTAGAATAACTTAAATTAGTAGATTATATAACAGAATATAATATATATTATATTAAATCTTCATGTGCAAACCTTTGCAAAATCAAATCAGATTATATAACATGTATAGTATATAGTTAGTATATAATATTTTATACTTTAATTAAAAATATATATATATAATAACTGATATGAGCGATTAGCTCTCGCCGTAACATTCTGGGTTGTACTCAGTTGATATATAATATAATATATATCATATACTATACATCCGAGGATGTATAGTATATCACATATTATATTATAATGTAAAAATTTAAGCAACTAAATTATTAGCGTTGAATCCACGCTGTATATTTTCTTTTTATACTCTGTTACATATAATATAACATGTTATATACTACACATTGGGAAATGCGTAGTATATAATATGATATATTTCCATCTATTCTGATAAGCTATTTTAAAAAAAAATGTAATCACATTTATAGCCATTGTGTTGGCTCCTACTTATAAAATTTTCAATTTGTGGAGTGCGTAAGTACTCAAACAAACCTTAAATAGACTATTCTTGACTGCTAATGGTAGCTTTACTCAGAATTAGTTACCTGACTGAACTAAAATGATAACATGGTGTTAACTTCTAGTAGTTTGATTTTTATTGCCAACATATCATGCATTTGACAACTAGAGAAAACTAACTGCCAAATTGGTTTATCAACACAGATGTTCATGCATCTCACTATTTAAACTATCTTAATTCCTTAGTCAACAGTTGTATACTATTAACTCGACGGCTGGATAATAACAGAACAGTCACAATATTCATTGTTGTCCACAACCATTGTAAAAACTCTAATCATAAGTGAGCATGATTTATTTAAAATTTGTCTTTAATCTAGTCATACAGAAGCCAAAGTGAGAGGGTCCACTATTTCCTACCAGCAATCCTATAAAATATGATATATTATAATCATGCGAAAACTTCTTTTCACTCTGTAATCATTACCTGTCCATTTAGGAGGCGCGGCTTTATTGGCAGGAGGCGCGGCTTTATAGGCAGTAAAGACTGCATCCACTTACATCTGTCACCAACTTAAGGGCGTGGCCTGTTACACAGTTAGCTCGCTACCCTTTCGTAGCAAGATAATGGTGCAGCCTCTTACGCTATATACTTTGAATAGCGCTTTAAAAAAAAAATCTGTAAAAAGGGGCTTTGAAATGTCAGGGAAGTTTAAAAGCGGTAAAGCCTGAGAGGATTTTAAAAGCAAACAATTAGAGTACAGCCAGTACCGAGATAGCGATCATGGCGCGTGATGGAGGAGTTAAAAGAGACAAAAATGGAAGAGATCTCTGGCGCCTAAAGAATGTAGAGCCTTTCTATCCACGGCTGGAAGTTCCCGTTCTTTTCCGACCGACAGATTATATAAGTTCACATGCTCAGAAAACCGGAGTTTATTGTAATATTCAAACCCGATTCTGGCTTAAAACATCGAATCATAATAAACTCTTGTCAAAACATCAAATAACTATTTAAAACTCTAAAAGCTACTGCCACCATTAAAATAGCAGGTTTAATGAGGAAAGATTTAAACTAGAAATTGATCTGCATACAGATCTGGGTCTGTTGCATCTTTATTAGTTAAAGATGAACATTCTCCCTTATTACACCACAGAGACTCTCTTATGGTGGAAGAGATCTCTTGTGGTGTTGATCTATTTAGAACAATGTGTACAAACAACCTTCCTCTATCTCAGCCCTGCACTCAACAGCAAAAGCAAAAGAACTCAAAAAAAAATATTCTAACAGAGAGTAAAATGTAGAAGGTAAAATGATGAATTTAGGGTTTCTTGTATATTATAAAAGGCTCTAAACCCTAATTTTGAATTAGGGTTTGGAGAGGCCTTGTCACTTTTTAGATAAAAAAAAATAATAATAAAGTGAGGAATTTGTTTTACCATTACTTAATCTTCATTCCCCATCAATATGTATGACCCCTTTTTATTGTTAACACTAATCATAGGTCAGTTCGAGCATTTAAATTTGATTCACCATTTTTACCCTAGTTGAACTAACTCGTTAGTAATGACTCATTTGCAATATATAATGAAATTTTGAAGGATGAATTAATTTAAAAACATTAGTACTTGAAGATCATGATGAAATAGATTTTTATAATCTCTTCATTATATGAATGCAATGTCAACTATAAACTTAAATACAAGATTATTTAAATTAATAGATTATTAGTTGTGAGTTAGTAACATAAATGATTTATAAATATGGTTGGATTTAAAAGCTCTTGACTTCTTAAAAAGATTATAAAAAATATAATTTATTAAATCACGTATGTACTTATTAATTGTTTTGAGATTAAGATCATTCATTTATAAATTAAATTAAGTTTTAAATTTTCATCCTATTTATACTACGACTATTATAAGAACAAAGGTGATTATGAAATAATGTTATGTTTCTTTTATGCAAGTTATAGATGGTAAAATAGTTAATTAAGATAGGAATAATTTGTCAAGACACTCCTTAGGGAATTTACCTCTATGGTAATTATATTAAAGTAAAGTAATTATATTAAAGTATTCCGCCGAAGCGAGTTTCCGTCCCCGGAACTTCACATCATTGGGGTTGATTTAATATATTTTATTTTTATTAAACTAAGTTTTAAACTTCATAGAAAATTTAATCTTTGCCCAATTTACATTATAAGTAAGAATTAACTTTCAGAGTTGCTTTAGTAAAATTATTAATATTATAATCTAATTTTAAATCTAGACAACCCGAAGATTATTTCTATCAGGGAAATTTTATTAATTTTCAAGGCGACCCAGTTTTCAAAATAAGATTATCAACTGTTAAGATTAAAGTGTTTATATTAAATAATCTAAGTATTAACTTGTACCCTAAGTTATTCTAAGATTATTAATTCTAATGTGATCATGCAATTAAAGTTACATTTTTTCAAAAGTTGTATTAGTTCAATATTTAATTAAGATATAAAAAAATAAAAATTGTTAGTAGTGTTTTGCCTGGATTATCTTGGGCATTATAGTATTGTCAAAGTGCTATCCACTTAGCAAACATTCCTATGTACCATTCAAGATCCACCGATCCAATTGAAGAAATATATGATGATCAAGCTATCAACAATCTATTGAATACTCTCTCAAAAGAGAGATCTTAAAATCATTGTAAACATTTAGGTTTGATACATATTGATCTCATCTCCCCAAGTAAATATTAAAGGGGGATGTTAGAATTATAATCTTTCCTTGGTATTTTATAAACCAAGGTCTTGTCTCATATTTGTAATTCCTTTAATATGGATATTAGATATTCCTCCTTAAGAGGATTCCTACACATGGCACAAACCAAATGTGAATGTGGCACTCATAAAGTATGGGAGTTACATGCAAACTCCTCCACTCATCTCTACTTAAGATATGGTTCTCACCCACTTCTTATGGTTCTAGGGTTCTCATAGGGGTTCTAAGTTGTATTTCTTCTCTCTTCTCTCATTCTCATTCTTGCAATATTGTAATGAGTTTATTTATCTCACTCTTTAGGCTTTGATCCATATTCATATTATTCACAAGGGTTTTTTTTTTGTTTTTTTTCCCTTTCAAATCCTTGTGTTCTTGTCTTGGTTCTTGAAGCATTATGGTGATCTTGATGGTTGATCTATTGAAAAAAATCTCTCTCTCTCTCTCTCTCTCTCTTAGAATTTGGTAAATCTCTTCCATTGCATAATCTCTTGGATTCTTTCCTTCTCTTTTTCATTTTACTTTTTGTTTCTAACATATGTGTTGAAAGAGAAGACACAAAGAAACAAAAGTGAAGATTGAGCAATTTGACAGTATTCAAGGTGATTGATTGAAGAATATGTAGTGATTGTGTGAAGGAAACAACAAGGGATTGAAGTTTCATCAAGTGGTGGTTATCAAAGGTATTTATTTAATCTTATGAGCATGAATTTTTCATTTGCAATATGGATACACCGATCATAGTAGAGATTATTTAGAGAGCTAAGCCAAAATTCAAGAAACATCCATTCAAATCAATTGAAGATGATCCAAAGGGTTGCCTATCTAGTGTGCCCTATGGTGTGATGCATGTTGAAGACATGTGATCATACATTAATTGTAAGTTTGAAGAACTAGGTGAATCTCATATTCATTCACTCTATAAAAAGGTGTGTAGTGATATGGTATTGAAGGATGAATACCAAGTGGTTATAGCCACTGGTTTTGCTAACATGATCAATTTCCCTGATGAGTTTGAGGAAGATAAAGTCAGGTATGTCTTGAGATGATTGCATGACCAGTTTATGTGGGTTGACCATCTACATAAGATTACTAAGGAGGCCATACATGAAGTGGCAGGTTTTTGTGCAACCGGTAAAGTATTGGTACTTAGGTCAATCTAACTGGATGTAGTCACAAAGTTAAAAAAATTAAAGTGGGATAAGAGAGCAATGAAAATCAATGATATCCCTCATCTAAATGTGATATTTTCATCTATGGTGATAGGATACTGTCATGCCGAAAACACACCAACATTTGTTTTAAAAAGAACTAAGGTTATCTAAGTTTACACATGTAATTTTCTTTTAAGTTGACTAACGAGTTATAGTTTGCAGTTCACAGTTATCTGATGGAAACCTTGAATAGGTTCAAGGGGAATTATGACATATTTTGACTTGGTCAACCTCCCTCTAGGTTTAAATTCACTAGTTTCTTATCTAACATAAGTGTTTTAGTGGATAAGCAGCCTGACTCAATTTAACTAACATTAATCCACTAAGAAATTACACATTTGGTCTTTTATAAATTCCCAATTGATTAGGTTCAAACTAGGTTTATAAAAGAGTCGTTAACAATTTAATTAATAGTAGCCTTACTTAATTTATCGCATTTAAATGTTTCTCTTGTAATGAACACATTGATATTACAATCTCATAACATCAATTATTTGAATATAATAATTATAAAGTCAATATAATATAGTCTATTTATTAAATTTATCCCATTTATCTTAATGAGTAAACTTAATAAATCACTCTGATCGAAACATAAATGATTTAATGTTAATTAATAACTTTCCAAAACTAAGTTAACTAAAAAAATTAATAATTAAAATAATCAATTTTATTTCAATATTTATATACTAACCCTCTTAAAAATTTAAAAAATTTCTTATTAATAATTTATTTTTAAAACCTTAAATAATCTAGAGACAAGATTACATTTATAATAAGTTGCCTTAAATTAACTTAATTCATTTAATTAAAACACTTTTGACTTGTTTGATTGAATATCCTATTAAATTAACCCATTAAGATTATAAGTAATATTGAATTCCTAACAAAATATTTAAAAATATCTAATTACTCAACAAAGGAAACTATCAACTAAGTTTAATAAACTTTTGGGATCCACCTTTTAGAAGATTATAATAATAAATTAATTAATAATCTACCCCAAAAATCCTTATGGATTTTCAAAATAAAAGTTTATTAAAACTTAAATTGCATACTCTTTCCTAACTAATCTTTTTTCTCTCCAGTATGTTTTTTTTAAATTATTAAGAGGGTTTGGGGGAGGGTCCTGTTGTGGGCGAGGTTCGGTCACCCCCCCATGGCAGGCCACCGCCCTACATCCCACCACGGGGCCACGGGAGTGGCTGCCACGGGGCAGGGGAGGTCGGCCCTCCATGTGCCTCCCTTACATAAAGGAGGGGTCCTGGGTTGGGGCTTTGGCCCGCCTTGACCCCATTTTGTTTTACAATTTTTTTCCTAAAAAATGTTTTCACTAAAAACGTTTAAAAAATTTCATTGCATATATATATATATTGAGCATTTATATTACTCAATAAATTAGAATTTTATGAATTTTTCCTTTCTTTTACCCAAATATATATTTATTCATTTATGCATATGTAATCCATTGGTACATTAAGATATCTAGATTCTACCCTTGTGAATGGACAATACAATTTTTAAGCAACATCAATAAATGATTTTATTTCTATTTTATTTTTTATTAGTAAACTTGAAGGGTGATACCACAATAGTGGGTTACAATTTTTCGGAGGAAGAAATTCTTCACAAAATCCACGAGGTGAGAAATTTAGTCGATTACTTTCAATAGAAATTACACAATTATTTCGATTGAAACATTCTTATTTTCAATTGAAACTACCTTTTTTGCCTAGTTTTGATCGAAACTAACTTAGTTTCTATCAAAACCAACCTAGTTTCGATCGAAACTAAGTTAGTTTTGATTGAAACTAACCAGTGAAGATTTTTGTGGGTTTCAACCCATGCTGATATTAAACTAAGAAAGTACTTTCGATAGAAAGTACTTTTGATCGAAACTAATTAGTTTCTATGGAAAGTCTCTGAATAGAGGCCATTTCCAAAGGCTAACAAAAATATGCAATTTTCATGGCTTCAGGGCTCAAGAAATTTTCTCAAATGGAAGAATATGGAGACATCCTTTTGCATCGCATAAGTTCTCTGAATGAGCTTTCTAACAAATATAGATTTGACAATTTATGAATTCATTAGGTCTATGTATTTTGACGTCCATCGGATGTAGGTTTTTTATCGAATATAAACTTCCAAGTTTGATGTTCAATGAAAAATAGTAGAAAATAGAAAATTTTTTGAAAAATAACAGTGCCCTCTGACTTCAAGTCTTATTTTTATCAAAAAAAAAATTGAATTTCGATAAATACACAACAAGTTATTAGCTACGCAGTCAAGGTATGTCAAAATTACGGTCAAGACTCTACTTCAAACATTCATAAAATATGCAATAATCATGATAATGTCATCAAACCAATTTCATGCCCTCTGTATGGATGTTACAAAACCAAATTCAAAAGAATTGCATTGATATCTATTTTAAAAAAAAAGTTATGCTATACGAAGTCATTGTACCTTTTTGAAAATGACATTTTCAACAACATAGCAGTTTTAGTGGGAGAAAAAAAAACCATTAAAATCAATTAAAAAAATATATTTAGAATCTAGACAGAAAATCCTAAAAGACACTAGTTTACTTCATCTTCCAATTTCAAACAGTTTAACGACAATATGCATTAGAATGTTAAAGTTTTTCTCAAAATGTAGACTTCAATGTCCGTTTAGGCAAAAAAGTGTAACACACTATTGTGGTATCGCCCTGAACTAAGATCATAATTTTATTTTAGGAACTATGCTATAAAATGAATAATTATATTTTCCTTCCACTACAATGCAAAATAATTTCCCTTTTTACTTTATTCATAACATAATAAGAATTATAATTTGAACAATATCCCTTTGGTTTGACAAATGCTGGGGCTACTTTTTAGAGAGTCATGGATGTGGCATTTGCAGTTTTATAAACAAGTTTTTGGTAGTCTATCAAGATGATCTTACTACTTATTTAGTAGGGGAAGATCAACACTTTGATCATCTTGAAAAGATCTTTGTAAGAGCATTAGAGTATGGGGTTTCCTTTAACCCAAAGAAGTGTGTATTTGGGGTAACAAAGGAAAACTATTAGGACACATTGTCTCTAAAGATGTAGTTGTGGATCTACAAGCTCCAACACAACACTTCAATATGTCATTACATTAGTGAAAAAAACATGAAATATGAGAGTAAAAGCACATAGAAATCACTAAAATCAACATATTTCTCCCTATCTAAGAAGAGTATGATAAATGCTATAATTTGCCCTCAGATTATGCATAAATCAATAACACATTCATGCTTAGAATGGAAGATTCAGAGTAAAATGCAAGCTAAATTGTAATGCAAAGTTCTTTTTAGTGGTCCACATGAAAGATTATCAAATTCTAAGAATGTTGAGCTAAAATGCATTAAGAAATTTGGACAACATAAGTTTGGAAATTAAATTCCAAGATTAGGGGCCCATTGAGATCAAAATTGATTCCTTTTATAGAAGAATTTGAGGAATGAGTGGTCAATATTGATTTATGAAGAGAGGTGGAGATTAAATCTTTGGTGATCCATGTGAGGTGATCCAAGTGATTTAACTCTCATTGGCTAATGAATTGACTTTCTATTTTGCAAGTGAGGAGTTGTAATTAAGGGATTTATTTAATTCCTTTTAATTAATTTCCTTAGCCATGTATTTAGTTCTTTTTTATTTAATTGTTTTGATTTGATTTAATTAGCTAAAGAAATTAATGTTAATTAGTGATGACATCACTTTGATTTTTAGGAAATTAAATTGATTTAAATGAATTATGCCAATTAATTGAGTAATTGTCTTGACATAATTAGGGTTATGATCACACTTAGGGAAAATAGGGTCTCTGGTTAGAGCATACCAAATTAGGGTGGTTACATTTTCCCCTCTTTGAATTGATGTGTGAGCAGTGCATTGATTCAAAGAATGTTTGATGTTGACTTCAGAAAGTTTGAGAATTATGCCCTTGATTGAACGAAATGTCTGATGAGATCAGTCTTGCACTTGATTGAACTAAGAATGGTATTATTGACTTTGAACTTGATCAAACAAAGGTCAATAAAATAAAGATCTAAAGATACCAATTCAAAACTTGATTGAACAAGAATTGATAATATTGACTTTGAACTTGATCAAACAAAGGTCAATATGAAGCTGCTAGGAGCTCTAAGGTATCAATTCTGAACTTGATCGAACAAGAATTGATAATACTAACTCCAAACTTGATCAAGAAAAGGTCAGTATGAAGCTGTTGCAAGCTTAGTAAAGATCTAAAAATATGTAGACATAGATATCCGACTTGTTTGTGTTGAAGCCTTCTATCCAACAGTCCCAAATTGATCGAAGGAAATTGTCAGGCCCCTAGTATTTTGATGGTGAAGTCATTTTTTTCATTTTGAGAAAGAATTTGATTGATCTTAAGTGTGATCATGCCCTCTCAGGAACAAAATTGAAGGAAAAAGAAGAAAATCCCTTTGTAGAATGATATATCACTTGAACTGGTCGGTTGAATCGAGAAAGAATTAATTAGAAGAGCTGATGAAGCGAAGGTGTCTTAAGTTAAAAAAACAATTTTACCAAGTCAACTACCTTGAAAATGTAAGTTCTGAGTCTGATAAAATGATGTTGGACCAAGATTTTGATGAAGAATGTGCAATTTGTTGATATAGAACTTGGAAAACTGATTGCGTAAAGCCTGTGAATCCTTTTAAGAACATATAGAGCTATTCTACATTTTTGGAGACCGTCATAAAAATTTAACTGTTTTATGTAAAACATCATCTGCATTTTTGATTTCATTCCCGATAGATTTGAGAAGAACAAAATTGAATTTTGATAGTCCATGAAGCTCCTAAATAGCTCAAAAAGGTCAATATATATCTCAAAATTCACTTTTTACTCATTCATTTTCACTTTTACCCTCAGTAAATCTATAGCTCTACAAAGAAGATGGTGGTCCCCATGGAGAAACATTGATTTGAGCTTGCACATTGACATCAATGTCCAGTCGATTATGCACCGCTAGTGAGTACATCGATACCTACCTGATTATTCTTTATGTTTTTCATTTTGTCAAATTTTCTAGTACTTATTAAGCTTTTAGTCCTGCATCTTATCCCATCTCCTAGGTCGTGTCTTGTCCATCCCATGTCTCATCTAGTTTTTAAACAAAATCCCCGATCACACCCTGTAATTTTAGGATAACACCTTGTTTTCTTATTTTGTATCGCATGTTGTTCAATTTGGTCAGTCTTTAAATTTTATTGTGTCCTGTGAAAACAAGATCACACCCTACATCTCATGTCGCATCCTATTACAAAAGGATAATTTCCATATTCCCCATCGTATCTAGGAAATCATGCATCGTATCTGGTTTTAGAATTGCATCCCATAAAAATAGAGTTGTTTTCAGTTTTAGAAGTTAGAATTTTCCAATTTTGACTATTTTTCTCCTTCTGAAGGTCAAAAAGACTTAACTGATAGCTTTTTTGCATAGTTGTCTTAGCTAGAATACTGAATTGAACCTGTACTTGTGTTCTTTTGACAGATTGACTTTGAGGTAGTTATTGTCACTAAGGATTGCACTTGAAAGAGCTAAGTACAAAACTCAGCAATCCTGTGAAACATGGGGATACTTCCAGGTTGTGGGGAATCTATTATGGAAGTAGACCTCCGGATTAAGTGTTGGCTTCCCCTTGAATCACCTTAAACTTAAACTAAAACATTTTGGAGGAAAGGGAGAAAGAGTCCATG
This sequence comes from Thuja plicata, assembly GCA_018584345.1. NCBI lineage: Eukaryota > Viridiplantae > Streptophyta > Pinopsida > Cupressales > Cupressaceae > Thuja > Thuja plicata. The sequence goes on from MU228252.1 coordinate 64,510, forward strand.
AATTGAAAACTGGACTTAAAACCTAGGTCATTCACCAAAACTTTGAAGATCCACATATTGTAAAAATGCTCACAATATGACTTAAACCCAACTTTGAATTCACAAATTTGTGCTAATTATATTATTGCTTTTGAGAATAACAAGGTACATATTGTCAATGAGAAGAAAATGAATGAATTTCTCAACTCAAAGACTTATGAGAGCACACAAATTAGACTTTAGGCAATAGTACATGCCTTCTAAACATCAAATGAACAATATGCCAAGAAGAGGATTACTTGAATCACAATAACCTAACCAAAAACTCATTAAATAATCTAGAATAAAATAGGAAAAATATGATCTCTATTATGTATTTAACCGAGAGGAGCTGAGGAAAATAATATACTTCTCAGAGCTACAAGCATTCAAACCTCAAAGTGAGATAGAATGAAAGAACTGTCTATCACAAAAAGAGAAGGGGTATAACTAGGTGAGAACCCCAAAATTTGCATTTCCAAGGATTCTGGAAATCACCATGTCTAACTCCATCAAATCTAGAACTAGATGCAGGGATATATATGAAAATCTACATTTTTTAGGTCCACCAAAATGTTGCCCAAATTTGGATGTCAGGTTCCTGGATTTGTAGGGGTAGGTGAGAGAAGAATTCAGAATCATGCCTAATCCATAATCCTCTTACCAAACTGAATCTATCTTCCCCTCTAATCATACCTGATAGATGATATTTGCCCAAAATGATTTATAAAATATCATTGGACAAATATTTACAATAACAGAATATGCATGATTTTCATAAAGTCTATAAAAGACCCCTTAATCATAGCCTTAATACATCAATAATATATTGACCCCCAGGACCTAGGTGGAGAATATTACATTTATTTTAGCCTTGCCTCTAAAATTTCATCAAAACATCAATTCAATTCTCCCCTAAGCAAGACTAAAAACCACTCTCTAAAACCCACCTTATCATATGTTATAAAAACATATTTTCAAAGGCTCTATATTTGAAATATTAAATAACCCCACCCTTACCATAGGTTTTTACCATATTTCAAACAGTAAAACATGTCCCAAAAGCCCTAAGACACATTCTTTTCATTCTTCATCGAATCTGCAAGAGTAAAACTTAGTTTTTATGCCCTAACTATTGTTTTGGAAGGAAAGTTGTATGATTTTGGAAGGTTTCCAGCTCTTGGATCGATTTGCATGGATTTTCTAGAGTTTGGAACCATTTTAATGATCAAGGTAAATTTTTCATTCATTGCATCTTATCATTTTGGTAAAAAATGTTTTCTACTCTGCATATTTTCTCCATCAATATGTCTTCAATCTGCATCCTTGCATCTTTGCATCTTTATTTTGATCATCAAGATGCATCTTCATCTCTGGATAGAGCTCAGGGCATCTTTTATTGTTTGAATGCTTGCATTTACTGTTCAATTTTTTAGTGGTTATCAAGGGTAAACTAGGGCATTACTTTTATTACTTTGAAAATAATTCTATTTTGCATCCATAGAAGATTGTGCCTTGGTATTGTAATGTTGTTTGTGTATGATAGAAGCACTCATGGAATGATTTATTTGGCTGCTATCTCCATTTGGTCTGAACTCTATGGCGAGGGATATGACTTTTTTCTCCTTTTTAGATGCATTAACTTTCATTTTGCCTCCATAGTTGATGGCATTTTTACATTACCTTGTTTTTTGTGGACTGGAGATGCTTTAAAAGCATGCTACCTTTTGCTTGGTCAATATTTTCAATCCATAGAAAGTGGCACTTTTACATTACCTTGATGTTTTCTTGCATAGCATGGGTCATGGGCATGCATATTTGTTGTTTTTGGATGCATTTTTCCTCCTTTTCTTCCACAAGAAGTGGCACCTTGCTGTTGTGATGTTGTCTATGGAAATATTCTGCAATTTTTGTACTCCATTAAGGGCTACAGGTTATGCATGTCTATTGTTTTTACCTTGCTAGAAACATCCACATACTTTTACCTTGATAGTTGTGGGCTTTGTATAATGATCTAGAATGGTATCTTTTTCCTCCATACAATGGGGCATTATGAGGCACGTTTTCTTTCTACATTTGCTGGAAACATTTGAAAGGCATTGACATTGTTATTCTATTCAATTCAAGCTGCAAGCTATAACTATCTTCTGTCAATTCTAGAACACATCTCCCACTTTTGATTCCACAGGAAGTGACACTTTGATGTTATATTTCTATTCATGGATGCATTTTTATTTTCTATAGTTTTTATCCCTGGAGGCACTATGTAGAATATGCTTGACTTTGCTTGGAAAAGGCAATTTTTCATTTCTTTAACTGTTATGCCCCATTGTTGTTCTAACATTGTTGTTGGATGTAGCTGATAGGTTTTGTAGAATGAATCAATTACTTGTTGTCTTCATCTTCCTTTATTGCTATTACTTTCATGCTTGATGTGACTTGGATGTAGAAGGAACATATCCTTGTTGTCTCAACAAGCTATATGCAGAGCTTTAAACATGCATATCATCTTTGCCTAATCAGATCTCCTATGTGAAGCATTTTTTCCCATGTGAAACATATAAATGATGCTATCTTTTGAAATTTACATGTTTTATTTCTTGCTTAGACATGATATGCATGCATAGATTCACATGAAAAACACCATATCTTTTGATGTTCTGAACTTGGAGGTGCAGGGATATGCTTGAGGCATGCATCATCATTTTTGTGTGTCTAGAAATGTCCCCAAATGCTGAGATCCACTATTCTATGATGTGATTATTCTATATAATGTGTCATATGTATCATGCATTTGCTGTATTTTTCCTGTGTCTTCATACACCATTGATACTTTATCCTAGTTTTTGATGGGAAGATATCCTTATGCACCATTATTACACTTTTCTTTCATGTATTCTAGATGTTCCATGGTTACTGTTGCTTCATTCTATTTTCTCCTTTTGGATCAATGCTCCTTCTTGTGACCATTAGGATAATTAGAAATCCTATTTTTTAATGGGGCTTCTAATAACCCTAACTAGTTTCAATGTAGAGTACTAAGGGGCTTGGCACTTGATCAAGGGTGTTTCTTCCTTATCAATGTGGGCTTTGTCAAGAAGATTTGAGGGCTTCCTAACAGTGCCCACATTATAGAGCAACACCATACATTGATATCTTTGGAGAATCTTCATTTTCATAAGTGTTATTTCCCATGCATAGTTGTTCTTCAAAGGTGGCTTGTGATGGCTGCTCTTTGAAGACCGTCGGTGCATGGGTGAGGGAATTTATCACATATAAATGTAATAAGATAGCTTCTTATGTACATGCACATGGTACAAACAAATTAGTGAAAACATGGTATCTTTCTTTCCTCTGCAACATTGTTGTGAGTATGTTTATGCCTGGAGCATCATTTCCATCTTTTGATGTATGTCTGATTTCATGCATGCATGACTGTAAGTGTATGTAGATAATTTCTTATCATGCATTTCTTAGATCCATTAGATCTAAACCCATTTCTTCTCTTTCTTGCATGTTCTGGATCCAATCAGGAGCATACTGGAGTCACACTCAGGCCATACTCTCTTCCTTGCTTCAAGAAATGTCTAGTACCTTGTTATTTATGTTCATTTTCTTTTGTACATGCATGTAGTTAGCCATAGATTTTTAGGAGTTGGCTATGTTCATGCCCTGTGTGAGTTTAGATATATTCTTTACTTCCCTTCTATGCATACTTGTCATTTATGTTCAAACTGAATATGTTCCAATGTATATATCATTTTATTTCCTGGATATCTTATTTTGATGCTTTCCTTTATGTACTTTTCATTTTCAGCTTGTAGGAATGAACACAAACATAATTCATATCACTAATAATGTGAAAACTAGGTTATTTAGCAAATCACCTAGTAATTAGGCTAGCAACCCTAACCAATTGAATGAACATAAAATTGGGTAACAGTAGTATCCTTTTGAGGACCTCATCCAAGATGAGTCCTTTCCTTGTCTTGAGCTTTGTCAGATGATGAGTGACATATTATAGCACGCCACAGATTGATGTCGCTCATAGATTTTGTTGATATCAGGGTAAATTGGGGGTTGTTGACTTCTCTTGCCAAGAGATGGCATTCAAAGCACAACACCTTCCATCTCTCAATTGGTGAGATGATTGTCACACCCAAGGATGTGTGGCGCATTATGTAGATTCTATTTATGGGTCAAGACGTATGTTTTGAGTGCACTCTACTATAGTGATTGTGTCTGCATGGAGATACTTTGCAAATAATTCAATAGTCCACTAATACCTTACTTAGGAATACATGTGCAATCACTATGATTGTGTATCTATGTATATTGCTGGTTTGATTGGAGGCATCCTCATGCCTAATAGAGGTCAGCATGGATTCATGTGCGGCTGGGTTGAGACCTTAGAGTAGATGGTCATTTCATCATGTAGATTTGGCTGGGGCAGTTGTATTTTAGCCCACATGTACAGAGAGTTACATGAGATATTTTATGAGTACTTCCGCAGTATGATAGTAGGGATTCTGATATTATAGATCTGTACCTGGGAGCACATCCCAGTTACATGACCAAAAGTAGACAAACAAAGAGCATTGGAGCATCCTTATGTGTATATGTATTTAGGATTCATTTAACAGCCCCATCTGGATAAGCTAGAGTACTGGCGTTGTGTTCTAGATGACATCATAATGGTCATATGGAGGCCATACTTGTATTGTGAGGATTGGACCTCAGATAGGTGGTAGATGCCTTACTTTTTCAGAGTAGATATTTGATCGGTTAGACCCGATACATTGTTGAGCGGTTTCCTTTTACTCGTGTGTTGAGGCAGTATGGCCGTGTACAGGTCAGGTCACAGGATTTGACAACATATGCACACATCCATGATGAGGAGCCTATTTGGGGGGATCAATTAGTATATAAGATGACACAGCTGGAGATAAGTTAGATGGTCACTATCAGATGGGATTACCATCCTGATGTTGTAGATGTTGCGTGTACAGATGGATATCATGCGCAGATGTTACAGTATCCATTTTCTTTGTTTACAGCTCCTAATGAGGTATCACCTCGCATAGAGGATGCTTTGGATTATGATCCTATAGATGATAAAATCATGAGAGGTAGAGGCGGAGCCTAGGGGGATGGGAGAGGTGGGAGATATGGTGGCAAGGATGGTAGATTCCCTCCTCCAGACAAAGGTCATGGACATGGTTGAGATGATGGAGATGACGGGGATGATAGGGGTGGTGGTGGAGAGGGTGGTAGCGAAGATGGTGCTAGTGGAAGATGGAATTTGTTTAGGTTTGTACCTCCATGGATATATCCAAGTCCATTATTGACTAGAGAGCAATGGCAATAGCAGCAAAGGCCATTGGGATAGTTGTCGAGTGGAGGAGGCGGACCTCCTAGAAAGGATCCTCCCAGAGATACAGGAAGGGATATAGGTAGAGATGGAAATGCCTTATCATAGTGTTAGAGAGAGCATGAGAAGATCATAGCTCGCAATACTACTTAGGATACTTTACTAGCAGATTGAGATAGAAAATTGGATGCCTTGAGAGCAAAGAGAGACTTTCATGCCTGCACAGTGACACATCAGGGCCAGAGAGCCACTTACTATTTTTTTATATATTACACAGTAGTTCCACAGGCACAAAGAGCTTGGTTATATTCCATTGTGACTTAGGATTCAAAGGGAGCTATGCCTCCACCATCTCCACATCCTAGAGCCGATGCACCACCTCCTCCTCCTCTAGATCAGGGAGAGGGTGGTAGCCAGACCTAATATTGTACTTTTGATATTTGACATATTTTGTATATTTGATCCTGTTGTGATCATCCATTGTACTACATAAATTTATAGTTGTATATGTTCATCATGATCTCTCTGATACTTTTTTGCAGATAGTTCCATATTTTTATCTGATCTTTTATTTATATATCTGAGATAGTTGTTTCTGATTTTGATATGTTCATGGGTTCTTTCTCTTGATAGATGTTTAGATTGATGCACATGTGATTATGTACTTGGTCTTTTGATGATATATAATAGATTCATGTCATGACATCATTTATGCTCTTTGATTTATTACTGATATATAAATGTGTTTTGAATGAATCTAGATGAATATGTAGATGTATGTTTTTGAGATTTTCTTTATCCAAATAAATGTATGGATGCACTTAGGATGTAAAAAGAAATGCAATTCTTTTTTGCTTTGATTTTGTATTTTCTCTTTCTCATTTATGAATACAGAATGTATGCCATGGATATGCAATGAAATTTGATATCAGTAATATAGATTAAGTAGTTAACCTAGATTTCGGATGAACCAAGAAATCATTTTGAGCTCAATTCTTATGTTGTTCTAAAAATGAATCATGCAATCTTTAAATGCATCTACATGTAGATTCTTAGGACTGTCACTAATTTGTATACATTGTAGTATTTTTATCATCATTGGGCATTTTTATAATGGACATCATCGAATAATACAACTGTCACTAATACCCACAAGGTACCATGAAAGTATAAATACTATGTGTATTAGATGCAATGTCAAAAATAAACCTAAGCATCAAGGCATAGAGGCCACGATGACTTTATCTCCTTTTTCTTTTAAGAATCAGCTTCTGTTTGTGTGTAATGTAAGATATGTGACCCACAATGACCTTCAATATTTATATCCTTGGGTACATAATGTCTCATACACCTTACTTAGAATCTGATATAGAAATAGACAAGGTAATTGGTTCAACCTCACCATAGTTTACACATAATAAGAATCAAGATATATGTGGCTATCCACTCATGTTGGAAGCTCTTACCGTAAACATCCAAGTTAGGTGAAATTTATAAGATCATTGAAACAGTCACCATATGCAGAAAAAAAAGAAAATATTATGCCTCCTGTCCTTATAACTCTTTATCTTTGAATAGACGTCATAGAGTAACTCGAAAGACATAACAATCACCAATTGATAATAAATCAAAGAAAATTCATAATTTCTTATATGTCCCTAGTTTGACACATCATCAGAACATAAAAGAGTCATAATCAAACCAAGATCAATCTAAATGTGTTTAAGTAGTATTGAGAAATACCGTTGATTCATTTTTTTCAAGTACAATAGAGAAATCATCAATCGCAACTTGGAATCAAGCAATATGTTTTTATGTCTGAGTAGATGATATAAACTTTGTTAGCAATTTAAATTCAATGTAGTGTTTAGGAACATTTTTTGATTAAAGTGTTGAGAAACACTAGTACGATTAAAGTGTTGAGAAACACTAGTGTGATTTCTATTAGGGGTAGGTGGTGTTTAAGAAACACCCTTGTTTTTTATAGTGACATTTTGATTCAAGTATTGAGAAATACTATTATGGAGAAGAAAACCATCCTAGATAGGACCCTAGGACAACCTAGCAGACACATACCAAAGAAGCTAGTAGAGATGCCCCTAGTGTAGAATGATTATTCCTAAGATGTAAATGCAGACAAATCCAGGCAAGGATAAGACATTTGTAAGGAATTCAAAGTCAATTAATAGCAAAGGTGCAATTTTGAAGTTTTAGTGTCAGTAGTGCATTGATAGATGGAGCATAGAGTACAAGTGATTCCTATTTTCAAGGTTTTCACCACTCGGCAAATTTTTTTTATTTTTGCTACCAAGATGCATGTTTGCCAGGTTTTCACCAAGGCACTTTTCTCTTTTTCAAATTTTTTGTTTGTTTTTCATTTTCTATTTTTTTTTGTTAGTATCAAGGCGCCTATTTTCCAGGTCTTCACCAAGGATACCTTTTTTCAGGACTTTTTCCACTATTTTTGGATTTCTTCATGATCAATTTTTCTTATTTTTTTGGTATTTTCTAAGAACTATTTCCACTGCATGAATCTGTCAGCTGCATTTCAAGCGTAAAACCACTTCAAGTGTAGGGTATTGATGGGATCAGGAAGAACATCTCCTTCAGATGTAGCTAATTAATAAGATCCAATCCCAAAATTTGTAGTTATAACATAAGGTCCCAGCCAATTGGGTTCAAACTTGCCCTTTTGTTCTCTGTTTAGATGATTTTTAGGATTTTCTCTTAGAACGAGATCCCTCTCTTAGAATGAGATCCCCCACTTGAAATTATCATGGTTTTACTTTCTTATTGTACCCTTTGGACAATCTTTTATGGTACACTTTGAGATGATTGAACACTTGTTTCCTGAGCTCATCCAGTAGTTCTAGTGGATGAACCCTATCAATGTGGTATTGTTCATGTATAACAAGACATTGGAGAGATACTTGCAAAGATGAAATTTCTACTTCAATGGGTAGCACTACTTCTACACCATAGACTAGAGAAAATGACGTGGATCCTTTTGGTGTTTGGATACTTGTTCTATAGGCCCATAGTTATGGATTTAGTTTCAAATGCCAATCTCTGCCAAACTTACTCATAGTTATATGTAAGATTTTTAGAATTTTCTTGTTTGAAACTTCAAATTATCCATTACCTTGAGGATAATAGATTGAAGAAAAATATTGAGTGATATGAAACTATTTATAAAGGTCCTCAATATCTTGGTTTTTGAACTGACCCCCATTATGTATCAAAATAGAAGAGGGTATTGTATCACCTCGACCCACTTAGTGAAATACTTAGTGGCCGTAATGATGTACTTCTGTCCACTTGAAGAATTAGGATAGATTTGTCCAACAAGATCAAAGGCCCATTGCTAGAATGACCAATGTTTTATAAAAGGTATGAGTTCTTTGGCTAGAGCATGGATAAGGTTTCCATGTGTTTGACATTTGTGACATGTTTTAGAGAAGTGCATGACATATTTTTTCATTGTGGTCCAATAGTATCCAACTCTTAATAGTTTCTTAGCTAATGAAAATCCATTCGAGTGCGATCCACATACACCTTCATGAACCTCTTTTAAAGCACGATCAGACTCTTCTTGTTCTAAACACCTAAGAATAATTTTGTCGAGACCTCATCTATATAAGTTAGTAGTAATGAGGACATAACATGATGCTATCTAAATTAAATCTTTTTTTCATTCCTAGATAAGTCATTAGGTAAGGTTTGATCTATAAGATAGGCAATGATTTTAGCATATCGGGATTGGTCTTGGGCATTTAAAGCATAAATCACTTGGTATTCAGGTGTATCAAAGGCTAGAAAGGATAATTCTTCCACCAAGAAGTCATAGTGGAATTGGTGTTCTTCTAGTTGTAACATGGATGCTAGTGTAGCCATAGCATCTGCAACTTTGTTTTCCATTCTTAGAAGTTGTTGAAATGTGATGAAGACAAAGTAATTTTTCAAATCTTCTACCAGTTGTTTGTAAGGCATCAGTTTGTCATATTTTATTTGGTAATCACCATTTACTTGATTGATAATGAGCTGAGAGTCACCATACACATGTAACTCTACAATTTTCCATTCCATAGCAAGCTTAAGTTCGTTCACCAATGCTTCATATTCTGAGATGTTATTCATGCATGGAAACATTAGTTTATACACTTTGGGTATTTTTTATCCTTGAGAAGTGATAAATAGTACCCTTTTTCTAGACCCTTATTGTCTCACTTGGAAATTTAACTCTTAAAGGTGCATCATCTTGCAATGGTGAATCAACTAGTTGATATGCTAGGACTTGTCCTTTGATATCTCTTTTGTCCACATACTCAATATAAAATTCACTTAGAATTAAGACCCATTATGCTAGTCTTCCTGTTAATGCTATTTTACTTAAGAGGTATTTGAGAGGGTCTATTTCTGCAATAAGTTTCACTATATGCAAGAGCATGTAGTGTCTCATCTTCTGGGATGCAAAAACCACTAAGAAATCCTTTTTAATGATACTGTAGTTGAGTTCATAAGACACCAAGGTCCTACTGATATAATAGATCACCCTTTCCTTTTTTTTTCATCCTCTTGTGCTAACAATACTCCAAGCGATGTAGTCGTAGCTGAGATATAGAGGAGTAATGGTTTTCCATGAATGGGTGCCATGAGAATAGGAGTAGCCAGGTAATATTTTAATTCTTTGAAATTTTTTTCACAATGCTCATCCCATTTGAAAGTAACACCTTTATGTAGCAGTTGTCATGCCCAAAATTTTACATCCAAAATGCAATAATTTTTTTTTGAAAGGTAAAAATAATAATTTCTTAAAGATCAAAGTAGAGAGGTAACTGAGTTTACTAAGTTAGGTTAAAGTATACAAGATGAATTCTAATGCCAAAACTGATGTCAATGTTGATGTAGAAACTCTAGTCCCCAATGGTGGTTGGCAACACCACCCAACCATGTGGAACCCGTAGGCCCACCCCACCATGCTAGGAGATGTACACATGGCCCAAACACAACAAACAAGAATACACTTGGGAGTAGGCTTACATGCACCAATCAACAGAACTCACATCAATCTCATGAATAGAAAAAGATCTATCATCTACTCTTTAGAATGTAAAATATTAAGAGTGAAACTCAATCTACAATGAGGTTAGGTGATAGGGGAAAACAAAGGGGAAAGTGTCATCATGTAGCACAAGTAGCTCACACAAATGGATAATTCTCTCATAGAAGGTCTCGTCTTTTCATCTCATTCTGAGCCCAACAAACTCTAAGGCATGAGGAGAGCCCACATGAGTCACACGTAATCCACTTTCACATTATGTGTCATTACTAGTTTTAAATTACTCCCAATAATCCAACTAAGTGATTACTCAACGTGGTGACACATTGGAGGCCACTTACCAATTGTTCCTATCATCTACACCCAAAAATCATCGTGTTTCACATGAAAATGACATAAAAAATACCCATGGTAATAATACTAAGTTACATTCACAATAGGTTTCATTAAACACAATTTTCAATCTTTTCAATTTGCTAAAATTCACAAAGCATAAACTCTTTAACATCTATGTCGGTAAAGGTTAAACATAGACTTGACCATTATATCATTATAGACATTTCAAATATATCACTCAACTTCACAATCAATAACTTTTATTTTATTTCAAATACACGCACACAAAGCAACTTAAATGTTTGATTTCACTATTCATAATTCATCCAAATATTCAAATGACTATAACTAATTGAAAATGAACTCAAATTTATTCAAATAAGAAATTCTATTATAAATATCCATCATTCCCTATAATAATATGAAATCAAAACACTCCAATTCCATTTTTCAAATTTTATCAATTTTCATGCAAAAACCAGCACTATGGCATCCTCCATTAATGGTGCTCAAAAAGCTTAAAAATTCAAAGTTCAAAATTTAAAAATCTAAAGATACCCTTTGGTTCTAAATTCACCCAACACCCCTCTTTTAACATAAAATTCTTATTTACACCATTTCTAAAAATTTGGGCAGCATAACACTACCTAGGGCACATTTTTGATATTTTATTTAAAACTAATGCTACACTGCATGAAACCAAACGGTGTAAGAATGAAAAAAATTCTAAATATTATTGCTAAATAAAAAAAACTGATTTGGATTGAAAATATTGAGTATAGAGAGAAAAATCAACAAAACTCTACCTCAAGTTGTGTAAAACTTCAATATTGAAGAACTTTTCACATACCCAATCCTAGCTTTAATCCTTTGCATAGTAAGAAAGATTCGAGGAGAATAATCCATTGAGCTCCTACCTACAAAATTATTTCCAATAGATTTATCCCAATAAAAGAATCAAATTTTGAATGTAGGAGGGTTTAGAGAGTTTCAAAAAATCCTAAAAATAAAACTAAGTGTCCAAAATAAACTCTTTTTTTTCACTTTTATAAAATGGGTTTCACTTTTTTTTTTTTGATCGGTAAAAGGTCAAAGCCCTATAAATTTTTTATTAATATATAGAAATTTTAATTACATGTGACCCCGCTCACTGTGGGCGTTGGTAGGAAAGAGTGGGGTGGAGAAAACCTCCAGCCTAGCTCGGGACCAAAGGTCCTGTACTTATACATAAATTTACGTGGGCATACCCACAACTTAACAATTGTTGAGATTTGTATGATACATAGTCCTTGTGGGAATTCCCACTCAGATCAGAAGAAGAATACAACCTTTCAGTGGACATACCCATTGCTCGATATTATTGAGATTTTAAAGATACATTTATTACATTGCTTCTTTTTAATGTTACAGTTTATCATTACAAACAATTAGAATGTCTTTTGGATATATCCATACTAGATACTTTGATGACCAGGTGATATAGGTAACTTCTTGATTATGTCCTCCTGAAAACAACATCATAAAGCTTCCACACCGAATGGTTAAGGGTTAATATAAATTAAGATTTTGAAAAGAAGGAAAAATTATATTACCTTCATCCATAGTTGTATATATGAGGAACCTGCTACACTTAAAGGGGTTAATGCCATAGAAATTTCTAATTGATCTGATCAGTGACCATACAATTCCCTTGTAAAAAATTCATTATCAGAATATGTATAAGAGAATCCTCCATATATATAAGTCTAGATCAGAATAGCACCAAAGTTGCTACAGGGTAACCTGGAAGCTACAAAATTAGCTTATGAGAATAGCTTTACTATAATTGCTTACAATGCTAGGCCCGATCCATATAATGCTAATCTTCTATTATCACTGTTATGCCCAAAAGAAATACACCAAAGCCTTTCTAAAAAAATTGGAAGACATAATAACTTTAAATCCACCATATATATTAACAACATAAGATATACCATACATCCATCTCTTTTGAGATTTAAGTTTTTGTCTTGTCTTTACTCTGTATTCTATTTTTGATGCCAGTTAATACAAAAACATATCTTTAACTTACATTTTTATACACAGACCCAATCATTTTTATATATACCCTAAACGGAAATTATATTCCAGTATCTAACTAAATTCTGCATATGTACCCAAAATATCTCTAACCTGTGCCATTCTGTTATCGTTCTCCTATGGATCCCGAGCTATACTAGTACTTGCTTATCAAAGTTTTTGTGGACAGCCGTGCATCTCCACTCTTTTTTCCCTTTGACCATAACCACTATGCTCTCACTTTCTTCCAAATCTTTTTTATGCTTCCTAGTACACCTCGGTACCTCTGGTGCCATAATGTGTATATTCGGAGGAGCAATGTTATCTAGCTTTGCAGGGATGTCAAATCCTTCCAATCTCCAATAATTTAGGAGCCAATTAGTATCCATACCTTCCTCCAGCACTTCCTTATAAAGGAAGTCTATATTTCTAGCCATCTCTGGCCAATGAAAATCAAAGCATTCTTCATCTTTAAATGACATCATAGCGATCCTCTAAGCCTGGGGAATTCTGTCCAGTTCTTCCATGTCAGTCTGCATCATTACTTCCAGGTAGGGTATTGTGAGGTTATGATGCACACAGTAAACCATTTTTCATAGCCCTTCTAAGTGTTCCTTAACAAAAACTCCTTTATCAACCTTGATAATCTCTTCTTTGCTTTGCCAGCAAAGATGGAAAGAGCAAAGAATTTCTCTATCACTTCTCCATTTATTCTATAGGAGTAAAGATTGTTAAAAATGGTCTCCAATGGACTTCTCCACCACCCTTCTAGTGGAATCTGGCATAGGATTAAGCATTTAGTTCCACCTTTCTAGATAAATGCATCCTCTGAAAACCATTGCTCGGTCACTTTTAGTGTAATAGGTACTAATTCTAGTATCCATGGCTCCTACTTTCAACATGTAATCACTGAAAACTTTTTATAAGCATCCATTGCTCAATTATTCTGTTCATTTCTAGAAACTCCTACCCTTGTTTGCGACCCTTCCAGATTTTGCTAAAATAAATGATAAGGCCTTACTCTTTGCATAATATCTTTTATCTTTGTTACCTGTAGCCGAGGGGTTTCAAATTCATTATTGGCATTCCCTGCATAAATTGATGGAGTTCCGCACCCGTGACTTATCATTGATGTTTCTGATTCAGAAACTTACTCTAGAAAAATTTCTTCTTGCCTAGACACCACTTATACGGTTGAAATTTACCTATAAGTTAGACTCAATGTAATGTTCATAAATCCACAGTCATAAAAAGTTGAAGGAGTATCAGCTAATCATCATGTAGCTATAGCTTATTATATTGCACAGAAAACCATATAATCCATCTCCTGCATAGGGAGTCTCAATCTTGATATAATGCATGCAAAGATATAGGCCTCTCTAACATTATTATCATTAGCTGATTCCAGTTTTTGATGGTAATGATGACTCCCCAAGTAAAAATACTAATAGTGCACTAAGCCTCTAGCTTCGGCTGAAATTCAATATAGGTAATCACAAGTTGCATTGATAACAAAGAAAAAAGGGGGGTATTCCTGTTTCCATTCTGATTCATAATGTGCTCATGTGACTAGGTGATGATGATAACTTAATGCACTGCTAGTAGTTTCTCACCATGAGTCGGGAAACCAAATTATTGTGATTATATATGCAAGTACTCTATATTTAATTATGCTAACTGTAAGGATAGCCCTATGAACACTCAATACCTGATGTAAACTCTATATAAAGGAAACATACTATATACAATATATAAACAATGTTTGTAGGCACCTCACATACCTTACTCTGATTCCCTTGCCCTTCCCTATCCTCCTTTCTTCGCTAGGCTTGCACAAGTAATAATTTTTAGTTTCTTGGAGCTTTTCAAGCAAGGCCGCTATTACAAGTATAAATACTTAGAGCCAAATTTGTTGTCTTTGGGCTACATACCTCCTATTATTTGTACTGATCCCAAATAGCTGCTTAATGCCTATTGTATAGTAGAAACAAATTTATATTGATTTCTGGATTTAAACTGCGTCTGTGGTAAAATCAAAAAACTTGTTAGAATATAGGCCTAAGGGAATTTTCAGACATACCACTCCATAGTTGTATCTCCATTGGCTCCTAGGTTAGCTAGCATATCTGCCTCCATATTACCTTCTCTATATGTGTGCCTTATTTCATACTTTGAAATCCCCTCAATAACTTGGTCAATCTCTTCTATTTTCGAGTTAAGGGTCCAATTGGGAGTTTTCTTGTTTCAGATGGCATTGATGATAATTTGGGAATCTCCTTCGATAATTACTTTGGTTAAGTTAATACTCCTACATAATTTTAAACCTTCTAAGGCCACTACACATTCTGCCATGTTATTCATAGTAGGATTAATGGGACTAGAGAACTTAGTGATGACTTTGGACTTCCAGTTATGGATAAGCCCCCCAATACCTACTACCCCAGGGTTACCTTTAGAAGCTCCATCAAAGTTAAGTTTGTACCATCCCTCACTCAGAGGGATCCATTTGCAAGAAGCTCTATCATTCTTCACTTTGGGTCCCCCTTTACCATATAGGGGAGGAATTTCTAATTTTGGCCATTTTACTCTGATTTTGTTATCCCAACTCTTGAATGACTCTTCATAGCTTTGCTTGCCTCTGAGATTGCTATTGATATTTTCTACAATTGATGCTTCTATTTTAATTGTTATTGAACTCCATGGTAGTTTTTGGCCTGTGAAAATCCTCCTATTTCTTTCTTTCCATAATTCCCAGGCTACTATTTCCGGAGAGATGGTCCAAATATCCTTATAAAGATTATCTTTATAAAGTGATGGCCACACTTTAAGGTTGCTTAACAGGTCAAAGTGGAGAGCTAACTTCCAACCTAAACTTTGGTGAAGCCAATTCCAGCAGTTTTGGGAATATGGACAATTCAGGAGGATGTGGTTAACATCCTCAGATTGACTCTCACACAGGGGACATCTAGACGGACCTTCAAAACCCAATTTCTTAAATCTGTCTGCTAACAGAATTTTATTTTGCAAGGCTGCCCATAGAAACATGCCCGCTTTTGGGAGACCAAATTTATTCCAACAAAGATTCAGAGGTATATCTATATCATTCAAATTTTGCTCTTGAATAATGGAATTATAACCCTCCTTTACAGCATAGTTGCCATTCTTTGAACCTGCCCAAATTAGTCTGTCTAATCTGTCTTTAAGTATAGGTTCTCTCTTTTCCATAATTGTCATAAATTTATGCTTCTCCTGCCATATAGATTCTATTTCCTCGAAATCACTCCATTTATTAATCTCTTTCTTACATAGATAATCCTTGAGATATATGCCTTTGAATCTTTTACATTCTTCCATAAATTCCATGGAAAAACCCAATTTTCTAAGGGGAGTGAGACCTGCCCACAAGTCCTCCTAGAAAAGGACTTGATCCCCTACACCTACATCCCACGATAAATAATTATTAATAATTCCTCTGCATTCTTTGATGAAATTCCATATCCTGGATCCTTTGACATGTGTGGAGGACCTGAAGATGTTGATGGGATCTGCACCGAGAATGTATTTCTATAATAATATTGACACCCATTTACATCTAGGTTCCTTATACATTTTCCATATAAGTTTAGCTCCCAGGGCTTGGTTTTGCCATAGAAGGTTTTTAATGCTGAGGCCCCCCTTGTATATTGGTTTACACAAGGTATCCCATTTTATAAGGGAAATTTTTTTGTCTTCTGATGGGCCTTGCCAATAAAATTCTCTAAAAATTTTATCGAGGTTCTTTTTAATATTTATTGGTAAAGGGAGAACTAACATTTGGTACGTGGGTATGGCAGAGAGGACTGACTTGATCATAGTTGCCCTACCTGCTTTTGTTAACCATCTTCCTTTCCATGAGCTCTTCTTATTTTGGACTTTGGTAAGCACTTGTTGCCAAAGTTTGGAGGATAGGAGACCTTTATCCAGGTCAATGCCCAAATACTTACATGGGAACTTGCCAAATTTATAACCCATCACCTTACAAATTTCTCTTTCTACTTTCGGTGAAGTATTAATGAAGAAAATTTCTGACTTAGTGGGGTTAACCTGCTGCCCTGAGGCTTTCATGTAAATGGTTAAGATATCTTTAAATGCTTTAGCTTCTTGACAGTTAGCTTGACCAAGCAGAATCATATCATCTGTGAACTGTTGGTGTGTAATATTCGGAATTTTTTTTGTGACCTGCAATCCTGAGATCTTTCCGTCCATATGTCTCTTTGTTATAGATCTTCCTAAAGCTTCTGCCATTATTACATAAAGAAAGGAGGACATTGGGTCTCCTTGCCTAATACCTCTTGATATACTAAAGAATCCTTTCGGAGTGCCATTTATTAGAACCAAAATCTTTGGAGTTGAGATGCAGTTAAAAATAAGATTGACCCATTGCTTAGAGAATCCAAAAGCTTACATGCATTTGCAAAGGAATCTCCATTCTACTTTGTCATATGCTTTCTGAATGTCTATTTTCATAAAAATACTTGGTACCTTTGTCATTTGAGCAGTATGGACTAGTTCTTGTGCTATAATTATCCCGTCCAGGATCGATCTATTTGCTACAAAGCCTGTTTGTTCTTCAGAAATTATATTGGGTAGAAGTGTTTTAAGTCTATTTGCTAAGAATTTAGAAAGTATCTTATATATTGTATTACAAAGGGATATTGGCCTAAAATCCCCAGGATCCACACTCTCATTTTTCTTTGGGATTAAGGCAAAAAAGGTGTTGTTGATTTCACTTAGCAGAGACCCCGCATTCCTAGTAGCTTCCACTGCTTGCCATACCTCTTCCCCAATAAAATGCCAGCACTTTTGGAAAAAACCTACTTGAAAACCATCCGGACCTGGGGCTTTGTCCGAGTGGAGTTGGAATACCGCCATTCTGAATTCTTCAAGGGATAACTTATTATTTAACATCTTATTGTCAGACTCTGTAATCAATTTAGGAATGGCTTTAAGCATTTCATTTTGTGCTGAAAGATCAGATGCTTCTGTACCATTGAGAAAGGTTTGATAGAATTTTGTAATCACATTCGATATCTGCTTAGGATCTTCATTTATATTCCCATCACTGGACTTTATTTTAGTTATTCTGTTGATGCTTCTATTACACTTAGTGGTGTTATGAAAAAATTTAGTATTGTTGTCACCCTCTTTTAACCACAATTCCCTAGATTTTTGTCTCCAGAAGATTTCTTCTTTCAGAAGAATATCATTGTACTTAGCCATTAATTCTTTTTCTCTATGATAGCTATGTTCATTCATACCTTGTTCTATAACTAAATTGTTAAGGTCAGCTATTTCTTGCTCCAGCTGCACCTTTTCTTCGAAGATATTATTAAAATTATTCTTATTCCATTCTAATGCTTTATGTTTAATAATTTTTAATTTTGTTGTTAAACAATACATTTTAGATCCTTTTATTGAAATTTGTTTCCACCAATCCTCTAAGAGATTTATAAACTCCGGATTTTGGAACCACATAAACTCGAATTTGAAAGGACTTCTAGCTGGTTTGTAATCTTCTATAATAGTGAGTCTAACTAGGAAATGATCCGATCCTACCTCTGGCAGGATCTCCGCACTATACAACGGATTACAATTTCTGTCATTTGTCTTAACAAAGAATCTATCTAATTTTTCTGCTATATGGCTGAAACCTACTCTTCTATTGTTCCAAGTGTAAATTCCATTGTTTGTGTTAATGCTAATTAGATTATTGTCTGATGCCCACTTACTGAAGTCCTTATGAGCTTGCGATATATATTGAGAGCCCCCATATTTCTCTTCTATATCTAAAATAGCATTAAAATCCCCTCCAAT
The DNA here is from genome assembly GCA_018584345.1 of Thuja plicata. Taxonomy (NCBI): domain Eukaryota; kingdom Viridiplantae; phylum Streptophyta; class Pinopsida; order Cupressales; family Cupressaceae; genus Thuja; species Thuja plicata. The sequence continues at coordinate 83,205 of MU228252.1, forward strand.
AAAGAATAAGGATTCTAAATTTATGGAAAAAAAGAGGTTGATTTCCTGCCAAACTCTCCTTTTATCCTCATTAGGAATGGGACCATATACGTTAATTAAGTTAAATTTTGAATTAGATTTTAGGCTTTTAATTTCTAGAGCCAACCAATTACTATGACAGGATAAAGGTGTGGCTGCTATCTTCCTAGGATCCCACAATACTGCTAACCCTCTGGAAGTACCTCTTGAGGTCGCATACTCTGCTTTCCATATGCCTAATTTTTTGCTAAACTTGGAGCTCTCAACTTTATTAAGTTTAGTTTCCTGTAGCAAAATAATTTTGGAATCAAAATTTTTAAGGTATCTTTTAATTAATCTCTACTTATTAGGGGCATTTAGTCCCCTAATATTCCATGTAGTGACTTTCATTGTTCCTGGGGAAGGCACTTCCCCTTCCCTATGTGTAGAATATCGGCTATCTTTTTTTGATTACCTGAGTTACCATCTATGGTTCTGAGTTCAACAGCTGATTTTCTCCCTCTTTTCTTCTTGATTCTGTTAATATTAGGTGTGCTAAGGCATCCTCTATTCATTTCTATGCCCAAATTTCTATTTTCATTGGTTATTCCAAAGAGGCCTTCTATGGAATCTTTAACCGTTGACGTGTTTCCCGCTAGATTGATGATATTGTCTTGCTGCCTTGCACCCACATGTTTTGATTCCATTTGTATTTGGATCTCATTGCTATCTATAATTTCTTTAACATAGATCTCAATTAACTCATCTGGGTTCTCTGGTATGATCACATTAAGAGATTCTATTTCTATCAGGATTGTTGTTGTTGGTTCCTCCCCCTTATGCAGTGATTCAATAATATTTATATTCCAACAAGGAGCCTCATTTCTAGTACTGTCATTTCTTAAGCCTTCATTTTGCATAGGAGTAAGGTCCTTTTTTGGACTCTGTCTTCCCTCACCATTATCCTTTGAGTTTATGTTAGAGTCTCCTAAGGGCCTATCACCATTCTGATCAGGGATTTCTAATTCCATGAGAGAGGTGTGACATGACTGTATTGCCTCATTATTCTCATCCTCTGTCTGAACTAAAGTTGTATTGTTGATAAGTCTAATTAGTGTTTCTCTCTGGTATTTAAGTTCCTCAAGATCAAAAATTTCATCCATGAACATGTTCATTAGGTCCTCTGTTAGGCACTGTATAACTAGGTTTACTTCCTCATTCCTTTTCCCTTCAGAATCCCTTTCTGCTCTTGTAAATGAGCCCTCTAGGTTCACCAATTGATCTGCTGATAAGTCCATCTCTTTTAGGTCTATATCATCTTTGGCAGTCTTACTTTCTATTTCCATCTAGTTTGTTTCCATATATAGGATACCCGCCTCAGTTGAGCTAGGCATACTATTATCAGCTATGTCCCCCATTTCCAATTTATGTTCTTTAAAAACTAGATCTCTATTGTTTTCCTCCTGCAATGCTTTATGAGGAGGGGGGAAACTATTGCTTCTTCCTCTCTTCCTTGGGAGCAGATTCCTGTATCCATAATTTCCTATGGGAGGTTGTTTAACAACTTGTCCTGATCTTCTCCTGAAGTTCTAGGCTCAAATGAAGATGAAGGTCTGTCGGAATCGTGATCTTTAGGTCCATTTATATTGAAGCCTCCCTTGTCAATACAAAAGTGAACTTCATAATTATTTCTAAACTGATTTAATGGATTAGTACTTACCTGTTCTATATTGGTGACTTTATTAATTTCCATATAGTCTTCTAATATAATTGGGTTAACAATAATAGAGTTATAATTGAAACTCAGATGTATCAGAGATATATATTTTTGGTGGTAATCCATTTCTACAATGATTATCTGATCTACATATTTGTCTGTTGTTTCAGAAATTCTAATGAATTTGCCAATCTTATTGCCTATATTGCAGAAAATATCCTGGCTAATTAATTACAGTGGTATATTTCTAATAGATACAACTTTATCAATTTTAAAATTCTTTAGATACATGGGATTAAATAGAGAGAACCAATCAAACAAAGCAAAAGGAATACTTCTAAATTTAAGATGCTTTTTTTCTTTAATGCTATTTTTAATATCTAAATTCTTGCAACTGATATACATGAAATTTTCCAAGAGTCGAGAAATACTTACCTCTCCGAGAAGTAGTGATGTTAACTCTGCGACTGAAACATTGATAGGAACCCCTGTACCTTTCCATATACAAATTAAGCCTATTTCTGCAAGGTATTTCTGCTTTTTGATAATAGCATCATTATCTAAGATGAGATTATCATAGTGCACACCAACCTTTGAGATGCCTTTATTCAGATCATTACTGCGCCTATGAGGAGGCGTATATGTGAAGTTATGGTGATTATTATTTTGAATAACAGAGTATGGCCCTTGGTGCTTACAATCTGACAAAGTTGGCCTTTCTAATCTTCTACGATGTGGAGGGCTATAGATTTTGGCATTTGTAGCATTCCTCCAATCCCTTGCAGAGAAGGAAGGATTTTTGGCTATAATAGGGTAGGGTTTCCTGAGCTTAGGTTGTGCTACCGCATCAGTCTTGCTTTGATGCGTTGGCGCTCTATGCATTTGAACCCTAGATTCTTTACCCATCATAACTCCATTCCTTTTATGCGGGGGTGAATAAATGTCAGGTAGGGTTTCCCTCCTGCTTAGTAACTCAAAGGAATTTCTTAATGGTAAGCTATTCTCGATGGGATTAGTAGACAAAACCCTTACCTTATTCTTCCCTTTAACTGTATGCCATGTTGAATTCTAGTTTATGGAGCACCCTGCGGTCGCCTGAGCTATAAATCTGCCTTCCCCCATAGTAGAATGAGGTTCGTCAAGGTTATGAGCTGAATAACTTCCAGATTCATTAGCTCTAGAAATCCCAGTGCTATGCTTGCCTCTTAAAGCATACTTAGTTTTTTGCAAACATATCACTTTTTCTTTTTGAAAACATTTAAAATAACTAATTAATAAGATATGTTCCGCATTCTCAAATGTCCAATTTATATTTTTAATATAATTCCTATCAAAATGAGCACATATAATACATATTTAACTCTTTTAAAAAAATATCAATTAATCTCTTTCAAATATTTAATAATCATTTATGCTATAGAATTTAATATATCATTAAATCACATATTTCATAAACAATCACTTCTTTTTCAACCACAATTACTCCCAAGTGCCCCAAACAATATCCAGACATTAATTCATCATTCAAAGTCATATAATAATCTATTTAAACTCATTTAATCAAAATTAACTATCAAATCATAACATCATTAATTTAAACATAAACTCATAATCAACAATGAAACTCCTACGAAATGCATCTAAATACAAAGATACTCTTTACGGGTATCCACATAGGGTTAGGGTCATTGGCATTACCATAAGATGGTAACCAGATGTAATAAGGGTCTTTGCAAAGAAAAATTGCACTTAATTTAGCACAATGAGGCTAGGCTTAGGAAAAATTGGTCGATGTGACATCTCCAAATAACCACCATTGGGGAAAAAGGCACGATCAGACCTGTGAAGCCAGATGAAGTCAATGCCTGGTACCTGCCCAAGTTAGTGCAATAGCCAAAGCCACGTACACATATACTATGTCACAATAGGCAAGGGAGGGGAACAAGACATCGTGTGGATCTCGCAAGCAAGTGACTACGACTTTGTTCCACCTCAGACACACCCATCATAGATCATCATCATAAGAATGTTCATGATCTCAAGGCATCCTCAATAACATCATGTAATTATTTATTAACAATAATAACTAGCCACAATATTTAAATAAAAAGGGTTATCAAGAGAGATCATCAATATATATTACTTACCATTTAACTATGGTGGTGATAACAACCATAGCCTTACCAAGGCTAGTATGTCGACTATCACTAATCATCTGCTATATCATAAAATTTGATCAAGGGTCATTGGTAAGTGTTAAGATCATTAATCATCATTGGTACCATAAATTATTACGTTTACTGACTAATATCAATATCATCATGAAATCAACCTACAATGCCATGAGGCTACCATAACATTTATGCTAAAGGACATACTCAGACAATACTGTGGGACTATTTCACATCTACTGCCATAACTAAAATCACAAGTATAATTTACTATCAACATCAATATAATCATAATCCATCCAAGCTAGCATGTGGGCATCATTGTTATCATATATGAATATCAAATAATAGTAAAATCTCACCAAAGAGTATTAACTAACTTCATGGTATTTCACTTAATGTTAGCACATATTTCTAGTGACATTAATGAGTATTTAGTATCAAGTATACTTACTTCATTTTACTTGCAATCCAGGGTCATAGGCCATATTACTTTTTTTTTGTAATGATAGGGTTGGAGTGGCACTACAACAGTTTTGTAAAAGGTTGCACAATATCTTCTAGTTGGGACATAAATCTTCTGATGGAATGAAGTTTTCCTTGAAGCATCCTCATTTGACTGATATTGTGAGGACGTGACATTTCCATTATAGATTTTACCTTTTCAGGGTCCACCTAAATTCCTTTAGTTGATACAATAAACCCTAAGAGTTTCCCTAATTGGACTCCAAATGCACACTTCTTTGGATTAAGCCTTAGTTGAAATTGCTCCATTTGACCTAGTATCTTTCTCAAGTCTTCAATGTGAGTTGCTCTTATTTTTGACTTGGCTAATGTATCATCCACATAGTCTTCCATATTTTGTGTATCATGTCATGGAAGATTGTTTTCATATCTCATTGATACGTAGCACTAGCATTCTTTAGCCCAAATGGAATGACGTTACAGAAAAATGTTCCCCATGCGCATGTAAATTCTATCTTTTCTTGGTCCTAATGAGAAATCTTAATTTGGTTATAGCCAAGAATCCATCCATGAGTGAATACATATGATATCTTGCTGTGAGATCTATAATCATATCAATATTTGACAATGGTAAATCATCTTTAGGACAAGATTTGTTTAAGTCCCTAAAGTTTATGCAAATTTTGATAGATTTATCTATTTTGGAAACTGCTACCACATTAGAAATCCATCTTTCATAGAGATGAATCTTATGAATCCAGATTTTAATAATCTTTCCAGCTCTTCCTTGACCAATAATGCCACATATGGATGCATTTTCCTTAATTTTTGTTTCACGGGTTTAATTCTAGGAGCTATAGATAAGTGATGCATTATAAACTCAGGATCGAGTCTAGGCATATTGGTATAAGACCATGCAAAGTTGATCTTCTTCTCTTTGAGGAATTTAGTGAACTGTATCTTTTCTTCTTTTGATAAGGATTGTGCCAGGTGAACAAATTAAGGAGCTTCTATTGTTCCCAAGTTAACTATTTGTGTTGGTTCTATCAGAATTGAAGATCTTTCTTCAAAGTTCTCAGGGAGGATATCAAGAATCTCATCTTTTGGCACCTCTGAGAGGTTTTCACCATCAGATACATCTTTTATTTTTACTTTTTTAGAATCTGATACTACCACAACGTAGTTTTCACCATCAATTCTTTATTTCTTTTTATTTTTCAATTTGTGACTAAGAAACTTGATATCCTCTTCTTACATGTTCACGCTCCTTGCATTGGTGGAAGAAGGATAAGGTTCACAAGCATTTAGGTAAAAATCCAAAGTGTAGTCATTGGGAAAGTTCATGATAGGAGTAGGGTCTGAATTGGTCCAATCAATCATGTTGGGGTTTACCAAGGATAATGATTCATATTTTGGTAAGGACATCATCGTGTTAGCGTCAAGACTATTAACTAACAAGACATGTTCCATTAAGTTATCTTCTATAGCGTTTATATCATTAAGAGTTGAATCATCATTATTAGGGTTGTTGTTAGTAATATGTGGACCTAAATCTAGCAACTCATTAGTTGAGTGTTCTTCTTTTTCTCTCATCAGATTGAAACTCGCATCTTGTATCCTTTGAATATCCTCTAGACCTAGTAAAAGACCAATATCTCCATCAATAATCCTAGGAAACATTAGCTCATCTAACTTTGGAATAGTAGCAGTGTTAGGGGAAGTATTAGAACTTTCTCCTCTCTCCCATAGAGGTGAAAATCTATAAATCACATCTACCTCAATGTCCATGGTAGCATTAGAAATATGATCCCATTTGTAATCATGTGAGTATGTTATTTTGACATTAGATCTGTTTAAAAACTCTGCAATGGTCATCTAGTGTACCTTATTATCCATTTGTGGATCAAAGTGTGGTAAATCAAGGACATTTGAAATTTTCACCAATTGCCCCCAGTTAGGATGTATATCTTGTTTTTGGGGTATTTCTTCATGAGTTTCTTCTAGCTATTGGACTACAGGCGAGTCTTCTTCTGCTACCTCTATTTCTTGGACATTAGTTTGTGACAACAAAGGAACATGATTCTCTAGTTGTGCTACAAAAGTAGGTACACATCTTTAACCTTGATATTCAAGATCCTGAGTACCAATGTGTAATGAAATTTCATATGTCCATGGTTCAAGTTATGTTTCTTCTTCTTCATCCTTAATTTCTTCATCAAAGATTGGATCATCTCTTGAAGTAGGGTTTTCTAAATTAGTATTGAATCCTAACCCTATTTTTTCTTTGGTGTTTCTAAATTCCATGTGGATAGGCTCAAAAAGTCCCTTTCCCTTATCTCCTAAAGGTCCCTTCCCTTTGTATCCCATTTTTTTGAGAAGGTCATAACCTTTGTCATACTTTTCTGGGCATATCTCCACATGTTTTACCTCATTTTCTCTTATTTCTCCTTTATAGAGCCAAGCTAAGACTTATTTATCTTCTTTTTCATCCTCTTGAGAAGTAGAGGCTCTAACCATACCAGCTGGTTTGTGAATTTTTTGTTCTTTGATGCAGTAGGTGTGAAAGATGAGGAAGGCTTCCCATAATATCTTGGAGATATGGTAAATTAACCAATGATGGAATCATGTCTAATTTGTATTCCCCCATGCTAGTTTCTTTAAGTTTTAGTGTCTTTCCAAAGCTTCTCATCACCATGTCTTTATAGGTTTTAGGTATGGATTCTTTTGGCACTTCCTTACTATGAGGAACCATACTGTCTATTATGACAATATTGCAAGTGTATCTTGAATTGGTGGGAATTATCACTTCCACCCCATTATGTGGGAATTTGATGCACTAGTGGTAAATAGATGGTACTGCTTGCATTTCATGTATCCAAGGTCTCCCTAGTAATATGTTATAGGACAATGGTAGATCAAGAACTTGACAAATCACATTGCCTTCAATTGGTCCTATTCTGATTGGTAAAACAATAATTCCTTTAGATGATCTTTCTTCTGCATCGTAAGCCTTGATGGTTATTGTTAGAATTTAATCTTTCCTTGGTTGAAACTATGTAATTAAAGGATAAACCAAGGTATCCTTATTTGTATTTTCCCTCTAGTCCAAGTAGGAGGACATGTCACAATTGTATATTTCCTTTAATAAGGAAAATATATATTCCTCCTTAAGAGGAATCTCACATTTTTCACACACACAATATGAATGTGGCATTCATATAAGATGGGAGTTACATGAAAACTCCTCCACTCTTCTCTACTTAAGAGATGCCTCTCACACACTTGCTCTAATAATCTTCTCTTATTTCTCACTTCTCCTCACATTCTTATCTTGCTCTCAATATTATATTGAACTCATTGCTCTCATTCTTTAGGCCTTGTGCCTTATTCATATTCTTCACAAGGGTTTTTTCTTGGTTTTCCCCTTTCAAATCCTTGTGTTCTTATCTTGGTTCTTGGAGCTTGGTGATCTCTTGGCTTGATTCTTTGTAGCAATTCCTCACTATCTCTCTTGGTTAACATGGTAAATTCCTTTCCTGCACTCACACTTGGATTCTTTCATTTTCTCTATTTATTTTTTATCATTTCTACCATGGTATCACAACGGTTTTAATCCTTGTTTGTTGAGTGTTGCATGCAGGGAATTTGAAGGATATTTTAGTTGTGAAGGAGAAAGGTTTTTTTTCTGTTATCTAACCATTTTGTTGTAGGTGTTTCTTCATTATTTCTTGCATATCTATCATTTATTTTAAATCTTTCTTAGTTCTGGATGGCTTGCCGCCAGATCTAGGTGTTTTCATCTATTCTTTCAAGTTGTAAAGATCTAACTTACCCTCTGTTGGGCAACTGTAAGGGTTTTCAAGTTTTTTTTTTTAAGTTATATCTCTCCCTCTGTCGGGCAACCACAAGGGATTCTTAGTTTTATTTTTCTATATTAAAGCAGTCTATCATTTAGCTCTAAATTGATATTTAAATCTGTTCATCTAAGTTTTCATTGCAGGATTAACTTACGATCTCATTTTCAGCTATTCTTTTATCTTTGTTTTTTAATATAGTTGTGTATATTTATCTTAGTTCTTCTGATTTCTAACCAGTTTCTTTTGCAAGTTTATTCTAAATCTATAGACTTATATTGTATCTCATTTGCAGGATAATCTCTATTTATCTCTGCAGGCTAAGATCTGGTTCTTTCAATTTCACAAATCTTTCCATTTCATACATTTTTGTTCATATATCTTTTGTTGTTATAAATCTATTTCTAATGTTTAAATCTTTGTTTAAATTCATCTCTGTTGCAGGCTTATCTCTTTGTTTTTTTGCAGGCATAACATTATTCTTGCAGGGTTTCACACACTCCTGGATTCATTTAGTTAAAATTCTTCATTCATCTCTGGTTCTTTATTTGTTTGTTGTTTATATTACTTTTATATAGACATGTACTCAGCTGATCATAAATCTTGTTTCTAATATTATCTCATCAATCACTCTGGTGAGATCCTTCGTAATTTTCCTCTTACCAACATATCAAAAATTAAGCCATATCCAACGGTTGAGTTGGGAGATACTTCCCCCGCACTAGGACTAAATTTCTGAGACAGTCATATCTCTGCACTTTTCTAGAATAATTTAAGTTGCAATCTATTTTTACCATCTAATCATTTTAATTCTTTTAACATATTTCTGATTTTTTGTAGGTTTCTTCCGCTCTAATTTTCGTCTATCTTTAATCATTAGATTCCATTGAATGTCTAATCATTAGATTCTTCCAATTCAAATTTGTTTAAATTTAACAAAATTTATTCTACTTTTTTAACATTAAAGTTAATCGCTTATACATTTTATTTCATTTATCTTTTTTTAAAATCGTCTTAAACCCACTTTCATTTTTCATCATAAATTGTAATCAACTGCTAATTCGTTATTTCTTTGCAATTAAAATTTGTTCCTCAATTTAATCTATATATTTAAATTTTTTTAAAATCATTATTTAACCATTCCTTTGTGATTAACATTAAGTTAAATTTATTTTTCTTAATCTTGATCATTATATATTCATTGTTATTCACTTTTTAAAGTTAATTTGATCATTTTAATAATCATGTCTACTCTAATTCCTGAAATTAAACTAAATAGTTCTAACTACCATCTTTGGAAAACTCATGTTTCATTTCTATTTCATTTTAAACATCTACTTGAAGTTGTTACAGATGCTTCCATTGAACCAGCTACCACTACTTCACAAGAAGAAAAACATACATGGAAAAAAAATGAAGAAGCTCTTGGTTTGATTGGTCTCTCCATTGTTCCTGGTCTTTATGTCCTAATTGTACATTGCACCAAAGCTCATGAAGCATGGGCCATTTTGCAACAGACGTATGATAGCTCATCTGAATCTTGTAAGAGTCAATTCCAAGACAACTTGGAGGACTAAAGGTATAACGATTTTAAAAATATGGATGAATATGTACTCAATTTTGATGCAATTAAAACTCAACTAAGTGGTGTTAATTTTAGTTTAATTGATATTAGATTAATTACTATTATCTTAAAGAAATGTCTTCCTAAGGAATTTCAGCGATTTATCACTAATATTCATTCTGAGCTTGCAATTACTACTTTAGCTCCTCATTTAACTTATGTAATCTTTCAAAATTTGTTACACCAAGAGGAGGCTAAATTATTGCAATTTGGTACTATTAAGTCTTTTGAACATGCGTTTGTTTCTAAAACTCAAAATCAATGTAATAAATCTCATACTTCTAATATTAATCATCATAATAATAATAATTATTCCAATAACAACAATAACTATCATAACAATAATAATCATAGTAATGGTTATTCAAATAACAATAATAATTATTCAAACAACAGGTCTAATTATAGGCTATCATACAATAATAATAATAATAATAATAATAATAATAATAATCAACATAATTAAAAACCACATTGTACTTATTGTGGTAAACATGGTCACCTAACTAATGTTTGTTTTAAAAAGAAAACTGATAAGAAGCCCATTAATAACAATAATCAAAATAACTTCAAATCTCAAGGTAATCAATCTCGGCGTGCTTTTACTGTTTGTTATAAAGCTTCTCATGCATTAGAATGGATTATTGATAGTGGTGCTTCTCATCATGTTACATCTCATAGCGAAGTATTTGTTTCTTTGCAACCTGATACTACTAATGTTCCTATTCAATTAGCTAATAATCATAGTTGCAAAGTTGATGGTTTTGGTGATGTTAATGGTCCAAATTGAAAATTAAACAATGTTCTTTATGTTCCTAAATTGAAGTCTAATCTTCTTTCAGTTTCTCAATTATGTCAAGATTACAAAGTTTAATTTCATAAGGATATGTGCTATATTATTGATCCTAAAACTGATCATGTTGTTTCTAATGCTAAGATGGATCATGATAACTTGTTTAAATTTTATGAGTTTTCCTCTTCAAGGTACTCTTTGAAAGTTAATATTGATTTCAATGTATGGCATGAAAGGCTTGGCCATTTGAATTTCGATTATATTACTTTGATGCAAAAATCTAACATGGTTGAAGGTTTACCTCATATTGTTCCATCTAAAATTACATGCACATGGTGCATGAGTGGAAAAATAAAAAGGGATCCCTTTCATCATGGTACTTCATGGAGGGAATCTTATAAGTTACATATTATTCATAGTGATCTTTTGGGTCCAAGGGAGAACATATCCATACAAGGTTCAAAGTATGCTCTAACCTTTGTGGATGATTTTACTAGAAGAATTTGAATTTATTTTTTGAATACTAAAGATCAAGTACTTGATACATTTTCTGAATTTCATATGTTTGTGGAAAGGTAATCTGGTTCTAAACTTAAAATACTTAGAACAGATAATGGTACTGAATATGTTAATAATGCTTTTCTTTCTTACTTAAGATCTTTTGGTATAAAACATTAGCTTACTATTCCTTATACACCACAAAAAAATGGTGTGGCGGAAAGGAAGCATAGAACTATTGTGGAAATGGCTAGATGTATGTTACATTCTAAAGATATACATTGCAAGTTTTGGGCTGAAGCAATGGCTTTTGCCACTTATATTCTTAATAGAACTCCTACTAAAGCTTTGCAAAATATAACTCCTGAGGAAGCTTGGTCTGGTAGGAAACCAAATTTACAACATTTGAGATTTTTTGGATCTATTTCTTATGTTCACACACCTAAACAAAAAAAGGTGTAAACTTGATTCTAAATCTTCTTCCTTTACTTTTTTTGGGTATGATGAATCTACTAAAGGTTATAGAGTTTATGATCCTACCACTAACAAGGTTCATATTGCAAGAGATGTTGTTATTGCAGAAAATGAAGTTCATGATTGTTCCAAGGTCAAAGATGATGAATTTAAAGGGGGTATTATTGATCTCTTGGAGGACCAACCTCCCATTCTAAACCCTAATCCTAATGCACCTATTTCTATTCCTACTAGTATTAAGAAAGACGACGACGACGATGATGATGGTAAGAATATTTCTACTCCTAGTGATAATTTTTATCATGATAGTGATAATGTTGGTCATGATGATAATGATGAATTTACTCCTCATAGTGATGATGAAAATGATGAATTTACTCCTAATAGTGATATTTCCATTACTTCTAAGAGAAATACTAAATGGTTTAAAGATTTACTTAATGAATGTGATGATTATATTACTAGAATGGGTGGCATTAGACATAGGAGACTTAATTATTGCAATTATTCTTTGATGTCTTCTCTTATTCATACTAAACATCCTCAAACTTTTTCTCAAGCTAAAAATCAACCTCTTTTGAAAAATGCTATGCAAGATGAATATGATAGTTTAATTTCTAATAATACTTGGGATTTAGTTACTTTACCTCATGGCAAAAGTCTTGTTTCATGTAAATGGTTATATAAAACTAAGTTGAATTCAAATAATGAAATTAGTAAGTTTAAAGCTAGACTAGTAGAAAGAGGTTTATCTCAAGTTGAAGGAATAGATTATAATGAGACCTTTGCTCCTATTGCAAAAATGCCTACTATTAAAGTTGTTCTTTCTTTAGCTGCTAAAATTAATTGGCCTATTCACCAAATGGATGTTAAAAGTGCTTTCTTAAATGGTGATTTTCATGAACAAATATATATGTCTCAACCTCCTAGTTTTATTAAAGAAGGTAATGGACATCTTGTATGTAAACTAAATAAATCTATCTATGGTTTAAAACAATCTCCTGCAGAATGGTATCCTAAACTTAATGCTTTCTTTATTTCTCAAGGTTTTTCTAGAAGTAAAAATGATCCTAACTTGTATATCAAGCATAGTGAAAATGAAATTATTATTATCATTCTTTATGTTGATGATTTGATTCTTACTTCAAG
>MU228252.1:96048-132244 GCA_018584345.1 Thuja plicata
TAATCATGTTTCAATTCCATGTGAATTAGGAACTAAGTTAATGACAGATATGGAAACTCCATTTATAGATGCTACTCCTTATAGACAACTTGTTGGAAGTTTAAATTATCTAACTCTCACTAGACCTAATATATCTTTTAGTGTTGGTTTAGTTTCAAGATTGATGTCCAAACCTCAACAAACTCACTTCAAATTTTATAAAAGAATATTAAGGTATATTAAAGGTACTCTTGATGTAGGTTTATTTTATGATGCAAATTATGATTTTACATTAAAAGGATTTACTGATTCAGATTTAGGTGGAGACCCCAATGATGGGAAATATACTTTTGGGTATTGTTTCTTTCTTGGTTTAGGTGCTATATCTTGGAAAAGTAAAAAACATCAATCTGTTTCACTATGTTCTACTGAAGTTGAATACAAAAGTTGTACTAATGCCTCCAAAGAATCCTTATGGCTTAGAATAATTCTTGAAGATTTGGGTCTACCTCAACATGAACCTACACCTTTATATTGTGATAATCAAAGTGCAATAGCCTTAGCAAAGAATCTGGTCTACCATGAAAAGTCAAATCACATCTCTCTCCACCACCACTTCATTAGAGAGAAAATTGAAGAAAATAAAGTATCCCTCATCTATTGCAAGGGTGAAGATCAAGTTGCAGATATTTTGACAAAGCCTCTTTCTAGAGAGAAATTTGAATTTCATTGTAATAATTTGGGTTTGATACCCCTTGATTTAAATCCCCCAAGTAAGGATTAAAGGGGGGTGTTAGAATTTAATCTTTCCTTGGTTGAAACTATGTAATTAAAGGATAAACCAAGGTATCCTTATTTTTATTTGTCCTCTAGTCCAAGTAGGAGGACATGTCACAATTTTGTATTTCCTTTAATAAGGAAAATAGATTTTCCTCCTTAAGAGGAATCTCACATTTGTCACACACACAATATGAATGTGGCATTCATAGAAGATGGGAGTTACATGAAAACTCCTCCACTCATCTCTACGTAAGAGATGCCTCTCACACACTTGCTCTAATAATCTTCTCTTCTTTCTCACTTCTCCTCACATTCTTATCTTTCTCTCAATATTGTATTGAGCTCATTGCTCTCATTCTTTAGGCCTTGTGCCATATTCATATTCTTCACAATGGGTTTTTCTTGTTTTTCCCCTTTCAAATCCTTGTGTTCTTGTCTTGGTTCTTGGAGCTTGGTGATCTCTTGGCTTGATTATTTGTAGCAATTCCTCACTATCTCTCTTGGTTAACTTGTTAAATTCCTTTCATGCACTCACACTTGGATTCTTTCATTTTCTCTATTTCTTTTTTATGATTTCTAACAATTATCTTACTTCTTGAATCAAAGGTTTGTTCTGAAAGACCCAATTTCTTGATTATACTGAGAGTACATATATTCAACCTTGTGCCTCCATTTATCAATACATATTTAAAATGAGATTTATGAATCAATAATTCAATGTGGAGAGGTTGGTTATGCGGGTGAGTCAAGGACTTGTCTTCTTCTTCTAAAAAGGAGAGATAGTGTGGAGATGAGATGTGATTGACCATCGCTTGGAAGTTTTCTACATCTATGTCCTTTGGAACATTTGCAGAATATAGGGATTTTTCAAGAACTTCTCTATGCACTGAAGAGATCTTTAATAACTCAAATATAGAGATTTGAGTTGAGGTTCTTTGAAATTGGTCTACCAAGTTATAGTTTGCAGATGGTATAGTAACTATTTTTCAGGTCACTACTAGTTTAGGAATTATGACAACGGGTACTTTAGAGGATGTTGCTTGCTTGGATGAGGAGTTAACTCCTTTGATCATGACTTGTGCTTGGCTTTGTGTTACTGCATTCAGATGTGTTGATGTGTCTTTGTCACCTTTAATAGTGATCACATTGATTAATTCTCTTTTTATGTCCACCATGTTGATCACATTATCATTATGGGAGTAGGAGTAATTTACTGTGTTTCCTTTTCCTCTAGAAGCTTCCCCTTTTTTGTAGTTAGGGAATGGTTTTTTAAATGTCATGTGATCTTCATTAGTGGTATTTCCTTCCACTTTTATTTTACCTCCCTCAATAAGGTCTTGTATAACATGTTTGATCTTAACACATTCATTAGTCTTATGTCCTTTGTTCTTATGAAAGACACAATAGGCATTGTCATTCCACCATCTCGGTTTAAATTTTGTTTCCCATGGTTTTTAATATCATATCATAAGCACTTTTTTATCCAAGAGAGTCTTCAAAACTATCTCAACAGGTTCTCCCAATTGAGTAAATTTTCTTTCAGGTCTAGAAGTCCATGGTTTACTCTTGTTGGTTTCATTGTTTGCTTTTGTTATTATGGTTGTTACCTTAGCTTCTTTTCTTTCTTGTAAGTTGTTTGTTATATTGAACACCATTGTTTTAGTGTTTTCATTTGATGCTTCTACCACTCCATCACTAACAACATTCTTGTTCTTGTTCCACCATTTAGGTTTATTGTTGTAGTTGTTAGATTTATTATCACTTTGGAGTTTGATCTCTCCTTTCTTGACCATGACATCTTCAGCATGGATAGCATTTTTATCATTCTATCAAAGCTAGGTGAATCTTTCATTTGTAACACATAGTTAATTTCAGGTACCAATTTGTTGATAAAGATTTCCATCTTTTCAGATTTGGGTATTGCTCTTGAGTACCTTGCAAAGATTCTCCTCCACCTTTGTAAAAAGTGGGTAAAGGATTAACCCATTCTTTTCTTCATGTTACAAAGATCCATCATGGTTACATTATGTTGTATGTTGTAGGAGTAATGTTGAACAAAACATTGGATTAAATCCTCAAAAAAATTTACACTTGGTGTGAGTTTTGAGAACCACTCCATAGCATTTCTGCCTAGACTTTCCATAATTAGTCTCATTAGATAAGTAGGTTCATGCATGTACTCTATGCTTAGAGCACAAAATTCTCTAACATGGTCATTTAATTATATTTCTCCCATGTACTTTTCATATTTGGGTCTTTCCATGTGAGGAGGAAATGTAACCATGTTGATACTCTTGTCAAAAAGAAATGGACATATGTGTTCCAAAGAGTTTTTTTTTTGGTTTGATCTTTTCTTTCTTGAGTGTCACAAGTTCTGATTGCATTAAGGTCAATTTATTTGTGAGGATGGAAATAGGTGTTTGTACCTCCTTTTCTTTTAGTCTCTCAACATCATAGTATTTGGGAAGTTTGACTCCAAGAGAAGCCAAGTGTAGGAAGTATTTCTCTTTGTCTTCACCAATGATCTTTTCCAAGGTCCTTTGGAAATTTCTACTTTGTCTGAGTTTGTTATATGCTTCTTGTAATATATCTTTGTCACTATCAAATCCAAATAAAGGATGACCATGGGCTTGTTCTTCTTGACTACTTTCTCTATCGTCATTGCCTTGGCTATATTATCCAAAAGAAGCACTCCATTCATGATGAGGTGCTTCCATTTCGGGTGAGTCTAAATCAAATAGGAGATTGTGAGATGTCTCTCCTTGTTCAAATTTTAGTAATCTAGGAGGTTTGGTTGAATCGTTAGCAAGTTATTGATTATGTCTTGTGTTAACCATGAAAGCTGGGTCTCAACTTTGTCAAAGGTTTTCCAATTATGTCAATAGGATGTCAAATTGTCCAAGTAGGTGTGTCCAAGTAGTGAAAGAGTGTTTGTGTTTGTTTTGAGTGAGTGACTCTAGTATTAGAGGGTTAGAATGCCCTGATAGTGAGCTGGGAATAAAGAGGTTTTGATAAGTGAAAGACCACACATTTCGGGACCAATTGTGAGAATCCAAAAGGACATGCAAGGTAGACTTCTAATAAAATTGTGAAACATCGACATGTGGACTAGCAAGAGCAACAAGACTAGACTGAAGAGCCAAAAGGGTATCCAAAAATACTAATTTTCTCTAAGTGACACATGTGCAAGTACCCACTATCCTAGATTTGACTCTTTAAATGCAAGCTGTCATTTTTCAGATGCGAGCTGATGTAAACTAAATGTGAGCTTTGATATGCAGGATGCAAGCAACTTTCCTGCATGCGAGCCAGGAATTACCAAAAGTGAGAAAGTTCCCTAGATGTGAGATAATGCAACAAGAAGTGACCTAAAAATGACCATATGTGAGCCTCTGATGGTTTAGCAAATTTTGTCAATCTTTTCTCAAAGTACATGAAATTTGTTCTGACAACAGAGCTTATCAAAGACTTTCCAAAGAGTTTTAAACAACATGTATGTCAGGGATTGAAATTTGTTGCTTGTTTTTAGGAGTTTATCTTTTTAGTGAGATTTTAGGACACATCAAGCAATGTTTCTTTATTAAGGTGATCAAACACATCCCTACTCCCTAGTTTCTAGGCATATATTGAAAATATTTTCTCGTAAACTCAGGTACACACTCACATTCTAATTAGAATACATCCATCACCAAGCACGCAATGGCTCCAGTCATGATGTCATATTATCCGACTCTAAACACAAGTGAGGGCACAAAATAATGAGTATCTTGGGGCAATTACTATTTTCCTTGCACAAATATTATCACGCTTTCAGAGATAAATCGGGTTGGTTTTGACTAAAAATGTTGTTTAATTATGGGAACCTGTTCACAATCATCCCCCATAGAATTGCACAAGGAAATATTGAGGTGTATAGCCCTATGAGTAATCAAATGTGTGTATTCTCTCAAGCGAGATTCAAGTGGCTCCACTCCACACACACTTAAGAATGTTCAAGGAATGATGTCAAAATTCTAGGAACAAAATCGACTACATCTTTCGAGGGTTTGGCCTCCAAGGAAGCATATTGATTATAGTGAGTTGGAAGGGTTGGCATAAACCGGTCCTCACTTGGGTCATCCCAGGAGATTTTTTCCTCAACTGGTAGGCCCTCTAAAGTTTTGAAAGAAAATACAAAGGATTGGCAACTTAGGAGTCTAGATTTTTTATTCTTTGTGAGAAGAAGAGCATACTCTCCTATTCCATGCCATCATCTCCCACAAGCACACCAACCATGTTCTTTTCCTCAAACTTTATAACTCAAAACTCAATCCCCCATGATGAGTCTTTGATTCTTGCAACTTGGGAAAAAGAGAAAATCATCTAGTTGGACTAAGTAATGTGTTTAAATTTTATATTAAGTGCCTATTTGTAAAAATTGACAAAGCATATGAAAGCAAAGTTTGTTTTGTTCAATTTCCCCAATTTAAGATGATTTTCTTGTTCAATTACTCTCCAAAATTAGAAAGATTTAGTTTGTTCATTTTCCAAAAATTTATTGCTTTGCTTGTTCAATTACTATCCAAAAATTAGAAAGATTTGATGGTTCAATTTCCCCCAAATTTAATGAATAGATTTGTTCAATTACTCTTTAGCTTTTAGAAAAGTGTGTTTTCTTTGTTCATTTTCCCCAAATTCCTATCAAGTTTTAAATTGACTTGTGAGTTTCTGATTTTCCTTAAAGGAAAAGAGCATAATCCTTTGGTCAATTTACCAAATGATGGAAAATGTATTTAAGTTTGAAATCTTTTAAAACAAAGGTCAAGTTGAGTGATTTGGCAACCTGCAAACCACAAATTAGTAGCTTCTTTCCAACCTTTTAACAAAAAAGCCTCTGATAGCAACCTGCAAGAAAATGTTAGGTTGTTCAAAATACAGAAATAGGCATGGTTAGAAGATTAGTGGTTAGCCATTTAAATTTTCAACTCAACCAACCAAATGTGACTACCTTTACTAGATGTGATCCTAGAATTCCTAAATGCGATTAATAGTTTTGAAAACAAGCCTTTGCACTAAATGCTATGCAGGATTTACTTGATGCAAGCTTTCCATGGATGCGATACAAGATATACTAGATGCGATGACAAAAATGCAGGATGTGATCATCTTTCCTAGATGCGAGCCTTTGCAACTAAAGGTGAGCCTTTACAACTAAATGTGAGCCTTGGAAACTAAATGCGACTCTGGACTTGAAAAAAAAGAACACAAATTAAATGAGGATAAATATGAGGATTCACCCCACGGTGGGTGCCAAAAATGTATGTGTATTTTGTGGACCTGCAAGTTGCAACACAACACTTCAATATGTCATTACATTAGTAATAAAAATATGAAATATGAGAGTAAAAGCACATATAAATCATGAAAAGTGAGATATTTCTCCCTAGCTAAGAAGAGTATGATAAATTCTATAACTTTCCCTCATATTATGCATAAATCAGTGACACATTCATGCTTAGAATGGAATATTTAGAGTAAAATGCAAGCTAAATTGAAATTAAAAGTTCTTTTTAGTGCTCCACATGAAATATTATCAAATTCTAAGAATGTTGAGCTAAAATGCATTAAGAAATTAGGACAACATAAGTTTGCAAATGAAATTCTAAGATTAGGAGCCCATTGAGCTCAAAATTCATTCCTTTTATAGAAGAATTTGAGGAATGAGTGGTCAAGATTGATTTATGAAGAGAGGTGGATATTGAATCTTTGGTGATCCATGTGAGGTGATCCAAGTGATTTAACTCTCATTGGCTAATGGATTGACTTTCCATTTAGCAAGTGAGGAGTTGTAATTAAGGGATTTATTTAATTCCTTTTAATTAATTACCTTAGCCATGTATTTAGTTCTTTTTGATTTAATTGTTTTGATTTGATTTAATCGGCTAAGGCAATTAATGTGAATTAGTAATGAGATCACTTTAATTTTTAGGAAATTAAATTGATTTAAATGAATTATGCCATTTAATTGAGTAATTGTCTTGACATAATTATGGGTAAGATCACACTTAAGGAAAATAGGGTCCCTGGTCAGAGCAAACCAAATTCGGGTGGTTATAGGAGTCAGAATTGACCCTGAAAGGGTAAGTGCAATTGATAAAGTTCCTCAACCCAAGAATGTCAAGGGAATTCAATCTTTCTTTGGACAAGTAAACTTCTTAAGGAGATTTGTTATAACTTTTGCAGAGACTAGTTTGCCAATCTCAAAGATGATGAAGAAAGGAGCCAAGGTGGAGTGGACTCAGGAAATATGTAAAGCTTTTTTAGATATCAAGAAAGCTATTAAAGATTCTCCTATCTTGAGAACCCCTGATTATAGTAAGCCACTTTGAATTTTCTCCCTTTTTACATATAATATTATTGCTGTAGTATTATTGCAGAAGAACTCAGAGGGCTATGAGAAACCCATTTCCTTTTTCAGTAAGTCTTTACAGGAAGCAAAACTAAAGTATGATATTATGGAGAAACTATTGGAAATATTATTTGGAAAGATAAAATTGAAACAATTATTGTTTTGTCATTGATGTCAAACCTTAACTGGTGAGACTATTACTATCTGTTTGAGTACCATATCTATTGAATGATGGAGGGGATTTAACAAGAAGACCAAGAGGAATGGTTGAGTTATGAGGAATTAAAAAGGATACATTATCAGTTGGCACATTGCCAAAGTGATATGTTGTTTATATTTCACTAATAGTTTACTAAGAATAGTTTATGCCGAGCAAGTTTTGTTTCGGCCAAGCACCAGTGTGTACCAAGCATACTTTCTTGTATGTGTCGAGATTTAGTAAATTTCTGAGAAAGTTTTATGTCGGACGAGCAATAGTATTCTGATGACTGATGAAATTTAAGATCTCTGGCCAACATAATTGATTTTATTGGGATATGTAAAGTTAATTAAGGATAAGTATGTTTGATCTACACCGTGTAAATGCACGGGTAACTGTAATTAATGCATGAATCAAATATTTAATTGGTGATTGTATTGGAGAAATAAATTAAATGTAATAATGGAAACATCCGTTGGATCTGACCTAACCTAAGATCTATGATCTTGATTAAGCAGCAAAAGATGTATCTAACCTAGATGGAGAGGTATATGATAACCTCAAGGGGTTGTTCATAGAAGCAATGAAGATAGCCATGTATGCAGAGTATGCAAGAAGGATTGCATGGTTAATTGACTGATTGCCAAGATCTAAGCAAAGAAGGCTAAGTAGAGAAGCAGAGTGAGATTTCTTGATGAATTCCCAAGAAGATCTGGAGTTTGAGATGAGAATGGAGGCCACTTAGTGAATTAGCATAATAGGTGAATTGGATCTGGATTGAAAAGTAAGTTGTATGAATCAGATCAAACCTGTTGATTACTTTCTAACCATTGTATCAGTTGAAATAATTTAACCAGGTTTACCTAACAGTCATTGTATAAATCCTTTGAGCAAGGTGACATTCAGATTGGAATGTTCTAAGGCCTCTAACATGGCAACTCTTGACAGGGTGTTTAAATCCTTTAACCAAGTCACATTTAGCAATGTGCTTTGTAACCTTTAACAGGGTTGGCTCTTAACAGGGCATCACTTCAGAAGAGTGAAAACTTGATAGCATGTTATTGGTGGTTTTTCCCAAATTGGGTTTCCATGTTAAATACTGGTGTCAACTTGTGTGAATGTTTATATTGTGTTTTATTTTTAAGTTTCTACAAGCTTATTTCATCTTAATAGTAAACGGAATACTTATATTGTTGACTTATGCTATCACTGCCGAGCAGATCTGAGTTGTTTAATTTGGTATAAAGTTTTAAATGGGCACATCTAGACCTTTGGATAACTGATTTTCCCCCCTCTCATTTATTTAAATTCATTCTAACAATTGGTATCAGAGCTTTGGTCTCTTGAAAAAGTTTGAAGGTACTTGGAGCAAAAGATCAAGATGTATAAAAGGGAGGTACCGAAGTTGAACAAGGACAACTTTCCAGCATGGAAAAGTTTGATGAAATTTCATTTGGCTAGTGTTGGTGATTTTGATAAACATCTTGTTGATAAAGAATATGTAGCCCCTATAGGAGCTCTCAATGTTGCATAGTTAAGAGAAAAGCAAGAACATAATCAAGCAATGTTGGAGATTGCGTCATCCCTAAACTATTATGAGTTTGAAGACATAAAGGAATGTACAAGAACAAAGAAAATGTGGGATACTCTTGAAACCATTATAGAGGTAACACAAATTTGCTAAGAGCTGAATCTGAAAGCTTGAGAGGTAAGTTTGATGAAATGAAAATGCAAGAAGGAGAAAATATAGTTTCATATTATGGTAGGATAAAGGAAGTTGTAAATGCTATTAGAGGAGGTAAAGGAACCATTGATGAAAACACCATCATGAGCTAGGTACTAAGAACACTTCTTCCTATTTTTTCTATTAGAGTATCTGCAATTCAAGAATTGAGATGTACTCCTAACAACAATTTGATTTTGGAAAGTTTGGTATGCAGACTTACTGCATTTGAGATGTCAAATTTTGATAACTATACTCCACAAGCCATTGAATCTGCATTCAAGTCCCAGATGGTCCTCAACAAATTAAACAAAGGAAAGAAATGTGTGGATAGTGACAGTGAAACTTCTGATGATGATCTAGAAGAACTTGAGGCACTTAAGGCAAGAAGACTATCAAGAGGAAAAGGAAAATTCAAAGGTAAACTTCCTATTATTTGTTCTTCATGTAACAAAGTTGGTCATATTGCTGCAAGATGTCCTGATAAGAATGACAAATATGAGAGAAGAGATAGCAAGTATAAAGACAGAAAGGATGACCAAGACTTCAGGAATTACAAGGATTACAAAGACAAAGGTAAGAAGTCCTACTATATAGCTGAAAAAGCTTCTGACAATGATTCTAACAAATCTGATGAAAAAGATATAGAAGTTGTGTATGTTGCAATGAAAGATGATTCTAATAATGATGATGAGAAACTGCACTAATTTCTTATATGATTAAAGGTGATCATTGGATTATTGACAGTGGTTATTCACATCACATGACCAGTGATAAAGACAAATTTGAAACCTTAGATCAGTGTAAAGGTGGTTATGTTAAGTTTGGAAATGATACACCATGCCGTGTTAAAGGGAAAGGATCAATTCAATTGACTGACAAAATTAGATGTGATGATGTATATTGGGTTGATGATCTTAAGTATAACCTATTGAGTGTTCCACAGCTAAATACTTCTAGTTACAGAGTTGAATTCCATTATAGGAAAGCGAAGATATATGATGCCAATGGAGAATTAGTTAGAGGTGGTGAGAAAACAAAAGGTAACTTGTTCTATCTGGATTTAGCTGATGAGACATGCTTGTTTTCACAATATAGTGATGTTTGGTTATGGCATAAAAGGTTGTGTCATGTAAACTTTGATAACTTGGTAAGCATAAGAAAATTGAAAAAGGTTAGAGGGTTGCCTAAGTTAAAGAAGCCTGAAAATGCAATGTGTAAGCAATGTCAATTAGGCAAGATGACTAAATCTAGTTTTAAGAGTAAAAATCATACTTCTGAGAATATTCTAGAACTGGTTCATACTAACCTTTGTGGACCTATTGGTGAGAAAAGTTACTATGGGGAAAAATATTTTATCTTATTTATTGATGATTACTCTAGAATGATGACTGTTATGTTTTTTAAGGAAAAATTTGATGCATTCCAACTGTTTAAGTGGTACTTGGAAAAATTTTAAAAGGAGATACGTAAAAGTCTGAAATGTCTGAGATCTGACAGAGGAGGCAATTTTATTTCTAATGAGTTTAACAAGTTTTGCAATGACAGAGGGATAAAAAGATAGATGTCCACACCTAGGACTCCACCACAGAATGGTATAGCTGAAAGAAGAAACATATTTATCATGGATTGTGCCAAAACACTAATGATGGAGAAAAATGTTGCACAAAAATATTGGAGAGAATTTGTAAGTACAATAGTTTATACCCTGAATAGAGTATAAGTCAAGAAAGGTACAAATACTACACCTTATGAGCTATGGTATGGATATGAATCTAGTGTTAGCTAATTTAAAGTTTTTGGAAGTAGATGTTTCATACTAAAGGATAACAGAAATGGAAAACTTGATACTAAAGGTGAGGAAGGCATATTTCTTGGATATTCAACTAAGAGTAATGCATATAAGTGTTTGAATTCTAACACTAACAAAATTGTGGAAAGTGCAAATGTTAGAATTGATGAATAAGCCTGACAGTTACAAAGCATTCACCTATTCTGATGAGGTAGATTCTAATGAGTTACCTGAGACTGAAACTAAAGTTGCTGAGCAATAGTCTGCACCTGCCGAGTCACAGAACTAAATTGCTAGGCAAAGGAGGTGACTGCTGAGCTATCTGATGGAGATGTCGAGTCATAGTTTCTACCTGAATTAAACATGAATGATCAATATGAAGCACAGAAAGAACCTATTTTGGAAAAATATGTAAGAAGGAACCATAAACCTTATCAAATCATAGGAGCAAAATATTCTGCAGTCATGACAAGAGGAAAATTGAGAGAAGATACCTGCTTATTATCTGATTTTGAGCCTAAAATAGTAAAAGATGCTTTAGACAATGAAGACTGGATTCAAGCCATGAACAAAGAGATTGAACAAATTGAAAAGAACAATACTTGGACACTTGTACCTAGGCCGAGTGATAAAAATGTAATTGGTACTAAGTGAGTATTCAAAAACAAGATGAATGAACATGGATAGGTAACAAGAAACAAAGCTAGACTAGTATGCAAGGGTTATGCACAAGAGGAAAGACTTGAATATGGAGAAACATTCACCCCAGTTGTAAGATTGGAAGGTGTCAGAACCTTAATTGCATATGCACCCCATAAAGGTTTTAAAGTCTATCAAATGGATGTGAAGTCAACATTTCTAAATGGAATATTAGAAGAAGAAGTCTACATTGAACAAGCTGATGGATTTGTAGACCCAAGTAAAAGTAATATGGATTGAAAGCTACACAAAGCATTATATGGACCGAAGAAAGCACGTAGAGCATGGTATGAAAGATTGCATAACTATCTGGTGAAGTTTGGTTTTTCAAGAACAAATGATAACAACAATCTATATTTGAAGACAGAGCAAAGTAAAGGTACTTTATTAGCTGAAATTTTTGTCGATGACATTATATTTTTTGAAAAAGATATGTTATGCCAAGCATTTGCAAAGGAGTTGCAAACTGAATTTGAGATGTCTATGTTTGATGAGATAAAAAAATTTGTTGGCTTACAAATATATCAGATGAAGAATGGTATCTATATTACTCAATAAAAATATGTCAAAGAGATACTAAAAACATTTGGAATGGAAGATTCAAAACTAGTGAGTACTCCCATGGCCACTGGACAGAAGTTAACAAAAAATGATGAGACAAAATAAGTAAATCAAACACTATACAGATCAATAATTGGAAAGCTACAATATGTTGTACATAGTAGACCTGAGATTGCATTAGTTGTTGGTATTGTTGCTATATTTTCTACCAATCCCAAAGAAACTCATATGATGGTAGTAAAAAGGATTCTAAGATACTTGAAAGGAACAGATGACTATGGTCTTTATTACAAAAGGAATGAGAAATTTGAACTCAGATTTTATACTAATTCTGATTGAGCTAGAAATGTAGATGACAGAAAAATTACCACAAGAGGAGCATTTCTTTTGGGAAAAAGATTAGTTTCATGGACAAGAAAGAAAAGAACTACACTTCACAATGTACAATTGAAGTTGAGTACATGGTAGAAGCAGTTAATTTCTCTAATATTGTGTGGTTGAAGATACTACTAAAAGGTATGAAAGAAGAGATCACAGAACTAGTTGTCATATATTGTGATAACACGAGTGCCATTAATATTTCAAAGAACCCTGTAATGTACTCTAAGACAAAGCATATAGCTATCAAGTATCATTACTTGATGGATCTAGTTCAGAAGAAGGAAGTGAGACTGCAATATGTGAACACTAAGGAATAGTTAGTAGACATATTTACAAAGGCACTACCGAAGGATGCTCATGAGTATCTGTGAGGTAAATTAGGGGTGATTCCCCTAACTAAAGCTAATTAGTTCATAATGGTACTGTTGCATCACATGTTATAATTCAAGCATATTTTTCACATTCATGCACAGGCAGTCACACTTTAGGATGCTGCCTAAAGTTGTGAAATACAAACTAAGACAGTAAAGTGGATCAGTCATAAGCAAGATGACAGGAACAACATGATACAAATTTTAGAACAGAAGAAATTAAATCGATCAGATTTCCATAATCCATAAGAAAATTCAACTTGATTTCTGGTTTTGAAAATTGCATGATGAAGATGTCAACATCTTTAGCATTATTTTCAAAGAGGGAGAAGTTTACTTAAAGAGGGAGAATTATACTGAGAAAGATATAGGGAGAGTTTACTACTTAGAGGAAAAGAGACAGACGAACAGAAATAGAAAGATATTAGTATGATTACAGACATAGAAGGAGTAATGTTTTATAGATGAGAATCAGAATGAAGCTAAAGACATTAATAAAAATTTGTTCATACAAGAAACACAGGCACTTTTTAGATTATATGGTAACTATGCTTGTAATATTATTTTTTTATTTTTTTGTGTTGCCATCAATGCCAAAGAGGGAGATTGTTGGAAATATTGTTTGGAAAGCTACAATGTAAACAATTATTGTTTTGTCATTGATGTCAAACCTTAACTGGTGAGACTATTTCTATCTGTTTGAGTACCATATCTATTGAATGATGGAGGAGATTTAACAAGAAGACCAACATGAATGGTTGAGTTATGAGGAATTATAAAGGGGACTTTATCAGTTGGTACATTGGCAAAGTGATATGTTGTTTATCTTTCACTGATAGTTTACTTAGAAAATTTTATGCCAAGAAATTTTTGTGTCGGCCAAGCACCAGTGTGTGTCAAGCATACTTTCCTATATGTGTTGAGTATCAGTAAATTGCCGAGAAAGTTTTGTGTCAGCTGAGTAGCAGTATTCTGATGATTTATGAGATTTAAGATCTCTGGCTGACATAATTGCTTTTATTGGGATATGTAAAATTAATAAAGGATAAGCATGTTTGATCTACACTATGTATATGCATGGGTAACTGTAATTAATGCATGGATCAAAGATTATAATTGGTGATTGTATTGGAGAAATAAATTAAGTTTAATGATGAAAGATACGTTGGATCTGACCTAACCTAAGATCTATGATATTGATTAAGAAAAAAAAAATGTATCTAACCTAGATAGAGAGGTATATGATAACATCAAGGGATTATTCATAGAAGCAATGAAGATAGTTGTGTATGTAGAGTATGCAAGAAGGATTGCATGGTTAATTGACTAATTGGCAAGATCTAAGCAAAGAAGGCTAAGCAAAGAAGTAGAGTGAGATTTCTTGATGAATTCCCAAGGAGATCTGGAGTTTGAGATGAGAATGGAGGCCACTCAATGAATTAGCATAAGAGCTAAATTGGATCTAGATTGCAAAGTCAGTTGTATAAATCAGATCAAACCTGTTGATTACTTTCTAACCATTGTATCAGTTGAAATCCTTTCACTAGGTTGACCTAACAGTCATTGTATAAATCCTTTGAGAAAAGTGACATTCAGATTGGAATGTTCTAATTCCTCTAACAAGGCCACTCTTGACAGGGTGTTTAAATCCTTTAACTAGGTCACATTTAGCAATGTGTTTTGTAACCTTTAACAAGGTTGGCTCTTAACAGGACATCACTTCAGAAGAGTGAAAAATTGATAGCATGTTATTGGTGGTTTTTCCCAAATTGGGTTTCCATGTTAAATACTGGAGTTAGCTTGTGTGAATATTTATATTGTATTTTAATGTTAAGTTTCTGCAAACTTATTTCATCTAAACAGTAAACTGCATACTTATATTGTTGACTTATGCTATCACTGCTGAGCAGATCTGACTTGTTTAATTTGGTATAAATTTTTAAATGGGCACATCTAGACCTGTGGATAACTAATTCACCCCACCTCTCAATTATTCTAAATTCATTCTAACAATTGGTATCAAAGCTTTGGTCTCTTGAAAAATTTTTAAGGTACCTGGAGAAAAAGATCAAGATGTATAAAAGGGAGGTACCGAAGTTGAACAAGGACAACTTTCTAGCATGGAAATGTTTGATGAAATTTCATTTGGCTGGTGTTGGTGATTCTGCTAAACATCTTGTCGACCAAGAATATGTAGCCCCTGCAGGAGCTCGCAATGCTGCACAGTTAAGAGAAAAGCAAGAACATAATAAAGCAATTTTGGAGATTGCATCATCCCTAAACTATCATGAGTTTGAAGACATAAAGGACTATACAAGCACAAAGAAAATGTGGGATACTCTTGAAACCATCTATGGAGGTGACAGAAATGTGCTAAGAGACAAATCTAAAAGCTTGAGAGGTAAGTTTGATGAAATGAAAATGCAAGAGGGAGAAAATATAGTTTCATATTATGGTAGGATAAAGGAAGTTGTAAATACTATTAGAGGAGCTAAAGGAACCATTGATTACAACTATTAGTAATAGGTGAGGGGGGGGGGGTGAATCAGTGGCCTCAAAAATTTATCTTTTAAACTTTAATCCAGCAATCAATATACCTCAGATTATTAAGTCCCTACAAGGTGTATGCCTTTAAAATACTTTGAAACAATTAACTATTTGTCAGTTTACCTTATCTATCCTTATTCTCCTTGATTATTGACAAGTAGTAAAACTTATATACCGATACTCAGTAAATATGCAAAGTATACCAATCAATCCAGAAATGCATATGTGAAATGTAAAACAATAAAGTAATAAACCATACACACATAACACAAGGATTTTAACGTGGAACCCCTGTTAGGGGAAAAACCACTGGGACCGGTACCCCAAATTTTCACTCTTCTGAAGTGAGCCCTGTTAGGAGACAACCCTGTTAAAGGTTACAAACACATGGTTAAGTGTGACCTCGTTAGAGGATTTTTATACATAGGTTTTCACTTAGTATCTTGTATCTACACTACCATCCTTGAATCAGTCTTTAGACTGTCAATAGGCTTTATGCTAATCTTACTACCATCCTTGAATCAGCCTCCTTCTTAGACTGTCAATAGGCTTTAGGTAAGACCAATTCTACTATCATGAATCAACCTTTTTGGTAATCTATTAGGATATACCTCAATTACAGAAGATGGTTAATTCCTGCTCTATTAAGAGACTTGATGCTCCAATGGTTAAACTAAAATATAATGACTTGTTTCTAATGCAACTTTGAATTGCAAATATTTAGATCTATTTATGTACAATACCTCTCTGATCAATGTATCAATTCAATTCCTTTGTACTTTACACTTTCTACTCAGTGATATTTCACTTTACGATTTGTCAGTGTCTGCAGAATTCTTTAGCTCTCCTTTAGCTTGATTGATCAGGACTGTATGAAGATTATCCTTCACCAGTTTCTCTTCAGCATCTTCTTTTAATTCACTCCCCGTGTATCTGATTGCTTATGGAAATAAATTATTCTTGTCTCTTATATAGACATGATCTTCCTTAATTCCTGATTCTTGGCATGAAAAATAATCCAGCCAAATTGATTTACGACTCTAACTCCTGATTTATCTCGTAGTTATCTTCTTGCCAACTGTATAAATATTCTTTAAATCAATTACTTAACTATGATCAAATAAAACAAATAAAATAATCAGTTAAGGCTATCTTCAAGCTTTGCCAGCTAGATATTTTGTCATTTTCTGATCTCTCTATTCTGTCGATCAATTCTGCAGTTCGTCGTCGGTGACAACTGCCAGTTCTGTTGGTGTAACTTTAGTTATCTTCGGGATCTCTATCCATCAGGTATCATTAGATCTTGCTCGTCGGGCATCCCATGATTCTAATTTATTGGGCAACACTGTCTTCTTCTCGTCGGGCATAACTATGACTTTATCTCTATCTTTACCGATGGTGTGCACTCTGTCGGTGTGGTCTATCACTTAGTGAATACTTGACTTTTATGCATTGCTAAAAGCATAACCTATGTTGCATTGATTCTCTAAAGTCTTTGGCATTATGTACGTGACCATATAGATTATATCAAGTTGACATCAATGATAATACAAACCATTAACTGGTTTAATGTTTTGTATCATCTTTAACTTAACATTATCAAACATTCAATCAGTTACATGTCATCAATCTCTCCCTTTGGAATTGATGGCAACATGCTATATTATTACACTATACTATTTCTAATACAACATGAAATACAATTGTTGAGATTCATCAAATTACGAAACAGGTTTTTTTTATAACTGATAAAATTGTCTGACTGTCGGTAAGCTCTGTGTTATCTTAGATTTGATTCTTGCAGCTTTCCTTGTTTCTCCTTCCAATGTGTTGTGTCCTCTGTCTATGTCAATTTTTCACTTTTGACTTTTCTACTTCTTGAAGTCACTATCTTTTGTTTCAACTTTTAGACAAGTTCTCTCCCTATGGATATGACCTCTTCCTGTTTGGAGTAATCTGATAAGGAATAGTTTTTTATGATAATATGGATACATTCTCTCCCTTTGAAAATAATGTCAAACAAATATTTTACAAATATCTGACATTCTGTTAAACAATTTTCTTCTATCCATAATATATTCCTTGAATTTCCCTTATCCATCATCAATATATCAATATGTTCTAGTGCTTGGTTCTGATATATACCTTTCTGTATATAGATGTAGCTTTGAAGTTCATCTTTGCTTGCATCAATCATGAATGATATTTTGATAATATATGGCTGATACAGCCTTCAGTCCTTTTACTGACTGGTCGACATGGGTTTGACCCCTAGTCTTTTTCTCAGGTACTCAAATGTATCTTTAGGTAGTGGCTTGGTGAAGATATTAGCCAATTGTTCTTTTGATTGCACATATCCAAGTATCACCTCTTTTTCTTGAAATTGTTCTCTTAAATAATGATACTTGATGGCAATGTGTTTGGTCTTTGCATGCATGACTAGATTCTTGGAAATATTTATTGCACTGGTGTTATCACAATAGATAATTAATGGTTCTTTGATCTTCATATGCATACCTTCCAGCAACTATTTGATCCATGCAATATTGAGAAGTTTGCAGCAATAGCAACATATTCTTCTTCTGTAGTAGACTGAGAGATGCATCCTTGCTTCTTGCTAATCCATGTGACAAGTCTGTCACCCATAAAGAATGCTCCTCCAGTTGTGCTCTTTTGGTCATCAAGATTTCCAGCCCAATCAGTGTTGGTAAACACTTTTAGTTCAAATTTTCCTTCTCTTCTATACCATAAGCCAAATTCCTCGGTATTCTTCAGATATCTTAGAATTATTTTTACAGTAGTTATATGTGATTCTCTTGGGTTAGCAAAAAATATAGCAACAATTCCTATTGCATGTGCGATATCTGGTCTGGTGTGTACAACATACATGAGTTTTCCTATCATTGATCTGTATGGAGTCTGATTTACCTCTGTTGTCTTGTCTTCCTTTTCTAATTTGCATCCAGTAGCCATCGGTGTTCCAACGGGTTTGGAATCTTCCATCTTGAATATTTTTAGGACTTCTTTGATGTATTTGGAATGTGTAATGAAAATACCTTCACTTTGTTGAATGATCTGTAGACCAAGAAAGAACTTGATCTCTCAAAACATAGACATCTCAAATTATTTTCTCATCTCATCAGTGAATGATTTGCATAGCATATCATTGCCTCCAAATATGATGTCATCAACAAATATTTTAGCAATCAAAGTGTCAGCATTAGTATCTTCTTTCAAATAAAGATTACTGTTCTCACTAGTCCTCATGAATCCAATACTTATTAGATAGGAATGAAGTCACTCATACCAGGCTTTGGGAGCTTGTTTCAATCCATACAAGGCTTTGTGAAGTCTACATACCATGTTCCTCTTGTCTGGATCCACAAACCCTTATAGTTGCTCAATGTATACCTCTTCTTCAAGTATTCCATTTAGGAATGTTGACTTGACATCCATTTGATATACTTTAAATCTTTTGTATGTAGCATAAGCAAGTAGAATTCTTACTCCTTCTATTCTAGAAATGGGTGCAAAGGTTTCTCCATAGTCTATACCTTCCTCTTGTGCATACCCGTTGCATACTAGTCTTTCTTTGTTCCTTATGACTTCTTCATTCTCATTGAGTTTGTTCCTAGATATCCATTTTGTACCGATGAAATTCTTGTCATCTGGTCTTGGCACAAGTGACCATGTCTTTTTCTTCTCAGTCTGTTCAATCTCATCATTCATAGCACTTATCCATTCTTCATTATCTAGTGCAGCATTGACAGATTTTGGTTCAAACTCACAAATTAAGTAATTTGAGTTTGAAGACTTACTTCTTGTCCTTGTACCAAATTTCTTATCTCCTATGATCTGGTCCTCTATATGGTTCCTTCTTACATATCTTGCAAGTATAGGTATAGTTCTTTGTGTATCAGTTTGAACTTCATTACCTTGCACATTATCTTGATCATTATCCTAACCATCGGTAACAACATTCTGACCATCGGTTGCAACATTCTGTTGTCCTAGATTTAAGCATTGTTGCTCGGGTAGAGTTATGGGTTCTTCATAGTATACAAACTTGTTATATTCCTTTGGTTCTTTTGTGCTTTCTAGCTCATTCTTTTCTACAAATTCATCAATCTTCACATTTTCACTTTCAACTATTTTGTTAGAAGCCTTGAGTAGACATTTAAAAGCTTTGCTTTTGGTAGACTACCCCAGAAAAATACCTTCATCAATTTTGGCATTGAGCTTTCCATTTTTATTATCTTTTAAGACATAACATTGACTTCCAGATATTTTGAAGTAACTTATATTGGGTGTTTTACCATACCATAGCTCATAAGGGTCTTCTTTGAGTCCTTTCTCAATTGTACTATGTTAAGTGTATAGACAACAGTGCTAAAAACTTCCCTCCAGAAGATCTGAGTGATGTCCTTCTCTATCATCAGTGTTCTTACACAATCAATTATTGATTTATTCCTTCTTTCAGCAATCCCATTTTGTTGTGGTGTTCTTGGTGTAAAAACCTATCTTTTTATACCATGATCATTATAGAAATTAGTGAATTCATCTGATATAAATTCTCCTCCTTTATCTAATCTTAAACATTTTAGATCCTTACCACTCTATTTTTCTACCATATCTTTGTACCATTTAAACATCTTGAATGCTTTAGATTTTTCTTTTAGAAACATGACTGTCATCATTCTAGAATAATCATCAACAAAGAGAATAAAATATCTATCTCCATAATAGCTCTTTGTCCTCATTGGTCCACATGAATCAGTATGAACTAATTCTAGAATATCATCAGATGTATGGGTTTTTCTTTTGAAACTAGACTTTGTCATTTTACCTTTTTGACAATTTTTGCACATGTTGTCTGGCTTTGTCATCATCGATAAACCTCTTACACTTCTTTTCCTGCTTATTTTCATCATGTTGTCAAAGTTCACATGACATAGTCTTTTGTGCCATAACCATATGTCTTCATTCCTAGTCATCAGGCAAGTGGGGTTAGTATCATTCATATAGAATAAGTTACCTTTGGTCTGTTCACCAGTACCAATTAGTGTTCCTAATTCATTGAAGATCTTTGCCTTCTTGTTTTCAAATGCTACTCTGTGACCTTAATTATTTAGCTAAGAAACACTCAATAGATTATAATTCAATCCTTTTACCCAATAAGCATTTTCACATTTAATCAGGTTATTCAGCATTACTGTTCCTTTACCTTCAACTTCACAAGGTGTATCATTTCCCATTCTTATTGTACCACCTTTATAGTATTAAACTTTTTTTTGTCACCGGTCATATGGTGATTGTAGCCACTATCTATAATCCAGATATCATTTTTACTAATCTTAGATATGAGTGCAGTTTCTTCATACCTTTCATCTTCATCTAAATCATCCTTCACAGCTACAAATACTATTTTGATATCATCATCTGGTTCGCTGTCAGTATCTTCATCTTTGCAAGCAGCTAGATAGCTAGCCTTCTTTCCTTTATCCTTGTAATCTCGAGTATCATTTCTTTTTGATAGTCAATAACCTCTGTAATCTTTATCACCTCTGTCAGATTTCTTCTCAAAAGATCTGTTATCACTTCTGTCATTTTTCTTTTGTTATGACATCTTGCAGCAAAGTGTCCAATCTCTTTACAATTGAAACATACAAGTGATAACTTGCCTTTGTATTTACCTTTTCCTCTTTGCATTCTTCTCGCCATGAGTGCTTCAATTTCATCTAGATCTTCTTCTTCATTTTTGCTTTCACTTTCTCTTCTAGATGAGTGTCTTTGACTAGATTTGCTTATTCTCATAGAAGACTTAAATGCAGACTCCAAACTTGGTAAGACACTATTATCAAAATTATTCATCTCAAATGAAATTAGTCTACCAATGAGGCTATCAAGAGTGATTATATTGTTTTCTACTGCTCTCATTTCTTATAGCAGAGACTCTAATAGCATATATAGGAAATAAGGTTCTTAAGATTTTACTTACCACTGTCTCCTCTTCAAGTGTACCTCCAATGCCTCAAATGGCATTGTCTACTTCTTTTATTCTTGTGTTGTACTGAGTGATGTTTTCACCTTCTTTCATTTTGAGATCATCAAACTTTCCTCTAAGGATTTCTACTTTGGCTCTTAGAACATTTGCATCACCTCCATGTACAAGTTTTAGCTTATCCCACATTGTATTTGCATTTTTTCAATCTTTGACATCCTTGAATTCAGCATCAGAGAGTGAGGAAGAAAGCTCTATAACCATGGAGTTATGTTCATGCATTACTCTTAATTGATCTACCATCAATGGTCCTGTAGGAAACACATATTTAGTATCTAAGTATTGAGTAATATCATTTCCAATACCTGATAAGTGGAGTTTGATTCTACTTTGCCATGAAGCAAAGTTGTCTTTGTTCAACTTGGGCACATCTCGTCTATTCACCTTGTGATCTTTACTTAGGTCTTGAAACCTTCCTTCTAAGCACACAAGCTATGATACCAATTGTTAGTAATAACTAAGAGGGGGGTGGTGAATCAGTGGCCTCAAAAATTTATCTTTTAAACTTTAATCCACTAATCAATATACCTCATATTATTAAGTCCCTACAAGATGTATGCCTTGAAAATATATTGAAACAATTAACTGTTTTTCAGTTTACCTTGTCTATCCTTATTCTCCTTGACTACTGATAAGAAGTAAAACTTATTTACCGATACTCAGTAAATATGCAGAGTATACCAATCAATTAGAAATGCATATGTGAAATGTAAAACAATAAAGTAATAAACCATACACACATAACATAAGGATTTTAATGTGGAAACC
Organism: Thuja plicata; assembly: GCA_018584345.1. Lineage (NCBI taxonomy): Eukaryota > Viridiplantae > Streptophyta > Pinopsida > Cupressales > Cupressaceae > Thuja > Thuja plicata. The sequence continues at coordinate 118,298 of MU228252.1, forward strand.
CTGTTAAGAGAAAAACCACTGGGACCGGTACCCCAAATTTTCACTCTTCTGAAGTAAACCCTATTAGGAGCCAACCCTATTAAAGGTTAAAAACACTCTTAAGTGTGACCTTGTTAGAGGATTTTTATACATAGGTTGTCACTTAGTATCTGGCATCTACACTACCATCCTTGAATTAGTCTTTAGACTGCCAATAGGCTTTATGCTAATCTTACTACCATCCTTGAATCAACCTCCTTCTTAGACTATCAATAGGATTTAGGTAAGACCAATGCTACTATCATGAATCAACCTTTTTGGTAATCTGTTAGGATATACCTTAATTATAGAAGATGGTTAAGTCCTACACTATTAAGAGACTTGATGCTCCAATGGTTAAACTGAAACATAATGACTTGTTTCTAATGCAACTTTGAATTGCAGATATTCAGATCTATTTATGTACAATACCTCTCTAATCAATGTATCAATTCAATTCCTTTGTACTTCACACTTTCTGCTCTTTGATGCTATGCTTTACTGTTTGTAAGTGTCTTCTGAATTCTTTAGCTCTCCTTTAGCTTGATTGATCGAGACTGTATGACGATTATCCTTCACTAGTTTCTCTTCAGTATATTATTTTACTTCACTCCCCATGCATCTGATTGCTTATGGAAATGAATTATGCTTGACTCTTATATAGACATGATCTTCCTTAATTCCTGATTCTTGATTCTTGGCATGAAAAACAATCTAGCCAAATTGATTTACGGCTTTAACTCCAGATTTATCTTGTAGTTATCTTCTTGCCAACTGTATAAATCTTCTTTAAATCAGTTACTTAACTATGGTCAAATAAAAAAAATAAAACAATCAGTTAAGGCTATCTTTAAGCTCTGCCAACTAGATATTTTGTCATTTTATGATCTCTCTATTCTGTCGATCAATTCTATAGTTCGTCGTCAGTGACAACTGCCAGTTCTGTCAGTGTAACTTTAGTTAGCTTCAGGATATCCATCTATTGGGTATCATTGGATCTTCCTTTTTGGGAATCTTGTGATTCTACTTCATCAGGAAACACTATCTTCTACTCATCGGGCATCACTGTGACTTTATCTCTGTCTTTACCGATGGTGTGCACTCTGTCGGTGTGGTCTGTCACTTGGTAAATACTTGACTTTTATGCATTGCTGAAAGCATAACCTTTGTTCCATTGATTCTCTAAATTCTTTGGCATTATGTACATGACCATATAGATGATATCAATTTGACATCAATGACAATACAAACCATTAACTGGTTTAATGTTTTGCATCATCTTCAACTTAACATTATCAAACATTCAATCAGTTACATGTCATCATACAACACCATAATGAGAAAGGTACTGAGAAAAATTCTTTATATTTATGCTAATAGAGTATCTACAGTTCAAGAATTGAGATGTACTCCTAACACTAATTTGACTTTGGAAAGTTTGGTAGGTAGACTTACTGCATTTGAGATGTCAAATTTTTATAACTATACTCCACAAGCCATTGAATATGCATTCAAGTCCCAGATGGTCCTCAACAAATCAAACAAAGGAAAGAAATGTGTGGATAGTGACAGTGACACTTCTAATGATGATCTAGAAGAACTTGAGGCACTTATGGAAAGAAGACTATCAAGAGGAAAAGGAAAATTCAAAGGTAAAGTTCCTATTATTTGTTTTTCATGTAATAATGTTGGTCATATTGCTGCAAGATGTCCTGATAAGAATGAAAAAGATGAGAGAAGAGACAAGAAGTATAAAGATAGAAAGGATGACCGAGACTTTAGGAAGTACAAGGATTACAAAGACAAAGGTAAGAAGTCCTGCTATATAGCTGAAGAGGCTTCAGACAATGATTCTAACAAATCTGATAAAAATGATATAGAAGTTGTGTATGTTGTAATGAAAGATGATTTTGATAATGATGATGAGAAAACTGCACTAATTTCATATATGAGTAAAGGTGATTGTTGGATTATTGACAATGGTTGTTCACATCACATGGCTAGTGATAAAGACAAATTTGAAACGTTAGATCAATGTAAAGGTGGTTATGTTAAATTTGGAAATGATACACCATGTTGTGTTAAAGGGAAAGGATGAATTCAATTGACTGACAAAATCATATGTAATGATGTATATTGGGTCGATGACCTTAAGTATAACCTATTGAGTGTTTCACAGCTGAATACTTTTGGTTACAGAGTTGAATTCCATCACAGGAAAGCGAAGATCTATGATGCCAATGGAGAATTATTTGGAGGTGGTGAGAAAACAAAAGGTAACTTGTTCTATCTGGATTTAGCTGATGAGACATGCTTGTTTGTGTTAGAATATTCCCAAGGGATAACTGAGAGGGGGGGGGGTGAATTAGTTATCAGTAACTTTAATTATTTTTCCTTCCTTAACTTCAGAATACAACAAAGTAAATTCTTAATCAGATAACACAGTACACAAAACACAATTTGATTACAGGGAAACCAAATGGTAAAAACCCCGGTGGGAATTAGCACCCACAATGAATTATACTTCTTTATAGTAATCCTTGTTAGAAGATATTTCAACCCTATTATGATTTGTACTTTACAATGCAATAAGTATAGTGACTTGGTTAAGGGTCGGACCCTGTTAGAAGTCTTTTACAAATAACCCTGTTAGGGGTGGTGGACTCACTGTCCAAACGCTCACTGCTTAATGGTGAAGGCTACAACCTTATGTATAATAGATATGCACTATATCTGATGATGAACTATAGATTATACCTACTATCTTGATCAATTCTAGTGTATTACAATCTTTCATTTATTTTTCACATAGAATCTTGATGAATGAACCACATATGATATTATGCCCTGTACATCTTCTATCTTGTTTCATATCATTCACACTTAGCGTATCACTATTGAATTTATATAAGTATCTTTCTCAAAGTATGAGATCATGGGACCTATAAGACAACTCTTCATAACATCCTTGTCGGATCTACTAAGCACGCAAGCATAATTACAACTGCACAAGTATAAACTGAATAGACGTGACGCTTCACTAAGTTGGCCTCACCAAATTAACTCTAATTTTGTAATCTTCTTGAAACATGTTTGGCACCTTTATATAACTATCATCAACTCATAACTAATCATGAATATACACACACATATCCTGAAGATAGGCGCAACTCAAGAAACATGTTACACACGTCGGCTCTGAACAGATACTCTTCGAGAACTGTAACTACCAATAACAAAATTATATAACTTGACTGAAACTTCATATCTGGATCTGCGTGTATGAAAATAACATAATAAAAATGTTAAAAACATGTATCTAACCATGCAAGTCGTCATGTCATCATTCTGATAAGTACATATAGAATTACTACTGTGTATTATATGTTGTCATCAATGACAAACATACAATCAATCAACTGAACAGAATCAAATCTCCAACAATCTCCCCCTTTGAAATTGATGGAAACATATGATATCAAAAAAATCTTCTATTCATGGTGTCTTCTCTCTTTCACAATCTTCTCAATATCCTCATCAAAGATTTCTCTATACTACTGCAGTTCCTCTGACTGTGTTTTTGTTCCATGTATATACTCCCCTAGAGTATATGCTCCCCCTTAGTACATACTCCCCCTTATTATATACTCCCCCTTTGACATCAATGGAAAAGGGTGCCATAAACCATTAGGCATAGGTACTACTCTAGAAGTAGAGTAGTCAACCATTCATCAGTCACTTTATGACTGATGTTCTTGTTGCTTCTTCTAAACAGACTCAGGAGAGGGAATTACTCCCAACTTTTCCCTGAGATACTCAAAAGTATCCTTTGATAAGGGCTTTGTGAAAATATCTACCAAATGTTCTTTGGTGCTCACATAGTCTAATTTTACTTCTTTTTCTGCAACCTTTTCTATTAGAAAATGGTACTTGATCTCTATGTGTTTTGTCTTTGCATGCATCACAGGGTTTTTAGACATGTTGATAGTGCTAGTATTATTACAGTGAATAACAATAGGATAATCAACCTGAATGCCAAAATCTTTAACCATCTGCTTGATCCAAACCATGGTTGAACAATTTAGTGTTGCTGTAACATATTCATCTTCTACTATTGACTGGGAAATACAGTTCTGCTTCTTGCTTATCCAAGAAAACAACCTGTCTCCAAGAAATATTGTTCCTCTTGAAGTTCTCTTCCTATCATCAATACAACCTACCCAATTTGCATCAGTATACACATGAAGTTTTACATTCTCTTATTTAGGATACCATAAACCATAGTCTATAGTTCCCTTTAGATATTTGAATATCCTCTTGATTTCCATTAGGTGATTTTGCTTGGGTTCAGCTGCAAATCTTCCAACAATGCCAACTGCATTAGATATGTCAGTTCAAGATTGAGTTAGATAAATGAGTTTACCAATCATATATTTCTATAATGTCTTATCAACTGCTGTGGAATCATCATCTTTTGAAAGCTTTCTTCTTGTTATCATGGGAGTGCATACTGGCTTATAGTCTTCCATCTGGAAGGTCTTCAATATTTCCTTCACATATTTTGACTGATTAATGAATATACCTTTATCTATTTGCTTTACATTCAGTCCCAAGAAGTATTTTATAGGACCAATCATGCTCATTTCAAATTCATTCTGCATTTCTTTTGCAAATGCTATACTGAGCTTGTCATTACCTCCAAAGATAATGTCATCAACAAATATGGAAACTAATAATAATCCATCAGGTGTCTCTCTTGTGAATAGGTTATAATCTTCTTCTTCTTTCTTGAATCCAATCTTGGTAAGATAACCCTCAAGTCTCTCATACCAAGCTCTTGGGGCCTGTTTAAGACCATAGAGTGCTTTCTTCAATCTACATACCATGTCTGGTTCATCTGAAAGATTAAATCCTTCAGGCTATTCTATATAGACTTCTTCATTCAAATCACCATTCAGAAAATCTGATTTTACATCCATTTGATAAACTTTAAAGTCTTTGAATGTTGCATATGCCAAAAATAATTTAATGGCTTCCAATCTGCTCACAGGGGCAAATGTATCAGTGTAATCTATTCCTTCTCTCTGCGCATATCCTTTACATACCAATCTTTCTTTGTTTCTTACTATTGTACCTCCTTCATTTATTTTGTATCTGAATACCCACTTTGTTCCAATCACATTTTTGTCACTGGGTCTAGGGACCAATTCCCATGTATCATTTTTAATTATCTAATCTAATTCTTCTTTCATTGCATTCTTCCAATCAGAATTATTACAATCATCTTCAACACTTAAAGGTTCAATCTATGAAAGTAAACATACCTCTTCATCCATTGCTAGACTTTTTTCTTTTGATCTAGTCAAAACATTGCTGCTCTAATCTCCAATGATAGCATGTTTAGAGTGGTATCTAGATGTGAATTTTGGAACCTTAGGTGTGTCTTCTTCTTCTGTAATTTATGATTCTTCTCTACTTGATTGAGGGTCATTGCATGATAAATCAATGCAATCAAACATTTCTTCAATAGAAGTATCTTTTTTGCTAGACCTGGGTTCATCTTCAATCATAGGTGCATATTCATAGTATCTTTATTGAACCATACACTTCTAATCAATTTTTACATGAGTACTTTCAATTACCTTTTTCAATCTCAGATTAAAACATCTATATGCTTTGCTTTTTGTAGAGTAACCAATGAAAATACCTTCATCACTTCTGGCATCAAACTTACCAACACCATCATCTCTCTTGATGTAGCACTTGCTGCCAAAGATTCTGAAATACTTTACTATAGGTACATTACCAAACCAAATTTTATAAGGTCTCTTATCTGCGCCTGGCCTCAATTGAGTTTTGTTGATAGTGTAGACTGTTGTATTCACTGCATCTCTCCAATATGTGTGTGTAACTTTTCCTTCAATCATCATAGTACACATTGTATCAAGTATAATCTTGTTCCTCCTTTCTACTATCCCATTCTACTGAGGGGTTCTAGGTGCACTCAACTGTCTTTTAATTCCATGTTCTTCACAATAGTCATAAAACTGATCAGAGGTGAACTCTCCTCCTCTATCTGATCTCAGACATTTCATTTTTAATCTAGATTCATTCTGAACCTTAGCTTTGAATATTTTGAAATTTTCAAAGGCTTCAGATTTCTCCTTTAAGAACACAACCCACATCATCCTAGAAAAATCATCAACAAACAAAATGAAATACCTTTCTCCGTAGTATGATCTTTTTTGGGTAGGACCACACAAATCTGTATGCACTAGATCCAATTTTTTTTCAGCTAAGTTTTTCTTTCTTCTAAAGGAACTCCTTACATGCTTTCCCATAACACATTCCCTGTATATTGTGTCAACTGGTCTTGCAATACTAGGAAGGTCTCTAACTTCCTTGACATTACTTATCTTTACTATGTTATCAAAATTTATATGACATAGTCTCTTGTGCCATAACCAACTGTCATCTACTTTTGTGACAAAACAACTTACATCAGAATTGAGCTGAAAAACATTACCTTTTGTTTTAGAGCCCAATGCAATCATGTATCCATCCTTGTTTTTAATGATGCACTTGTTGTCTTTGAACTCTAAATGATAGCCTTTTTCAAGTAGTTGTCCAACACTTAGTAAGTTATGATGTAATCCATCAACATATAGAACATCATCTGTCTTGTTCTTTCCATCCAAAGTGATAGAACCTCTGCTTATGATAGGTTTAGGAGTGTTATCTCCAAATATAACCATACCACCTTTGTATTTTTATAAATGAACAAATCTATCTTTGTCACCTGTCATATGGTGAGAGCATCCACTGTCAATGATCCAATCAGTTCTGATGTCTGCTTTGGAAATTAAGGCTAACTCTTGTTCTTCCTTTTCATCTGCAATGTCCATTTCCTCGAGCAACCTTTACATCTCTCTAAGGGAAACAAATCCAATTTCATCTTCTCCTAAATCTTCATCAGTTACTCCTTCTTTAGCATGATAACATTCTTTCTTATATTTAGGTTTGTAATCAGATCTGAACTTCTTGACTCTTGTGGGACACTTAGATGCAAAGTGACCAATCTTATTACATGAAAAGCATTTGAATGGAAGTTTCCCTTCATATTTTCCTTTTCCTTTCTTTTCTCTTTTAGTAATCATATCAATGATTTCTTCTAGTTCTTCATCAACTTCTTCTTTCTCATTATAACTGGAGATGTGTAAGGATTTCTTACCATGGACTGAGGCTTTGAAAGCTGTTTCACTTTTAGGTTCAGTCTTCAATCTTGATATTTCATATGCAGAGATTTTGCTGATCAAAGTCTCTCTCTTGAAGTCTTGTGAGAATTGCATGGTTTCCTCTAAAATACTTATCTTTTTTTCATAGTCTGATATTAAAGTAGTTAGCAACTTGTCCATTATATCTTCTTCAGATATTTCTCCACCATTGTTTCTTATTCCAGAGACTGCTTCATTTATTCTTTGATTGTAAGCTCTAATATTCTCTTCAGGTAACATCTCAAGACTATTGTATTTCTTTTTCCATGTCTTCCTACATGCATTCTTTTCTTGAATATATCCTTCAAACATATCTTCTAAATACTTCCATATGGTATATGCTCTGTCAATTTGCTTGATCTTAGAAAATTCACTGTTAGATAAGGCACTGATTAGGGCTTCCTTAGAAATTGCATGATTGGTAAATGTTTCCTTTTTTCTATTAGTAGCATAATCCTTTGCAAGGTCTTTCAAAGATGGAATTACAACTTCTTAAGTAGAAATTTCAAATATCTCAAAGCTAACACACTATAGATGTGTTATCATTTTGTTTTTCCAATCCATATAATTTTCTCCATCAAACTTAGGGCTTTCTTTTCTGAAGTAAGACATCTGATCTACCTTAAGCTGTTAGGCTTCTTCTCCAAGGCACTTGGCTCTAATACCAATTGTTAGAATAGTCCCAAGGGATAACTGAGAGTGGGGGGTGAATTAGTTATCAGTAAATTTAATTCTTTTTCCTTAACTTCAGAATACAACAAAGTAAATGCTTAATCAGATAACACAATACACAACACACAATTTGATTACAGGGAAACCAAATGGTAAAAAACCCAGTGGGAATTAGCACCCACAATGAACTATACTTGTTTATAGTAATCCCTATTAGAACATATTTCAACCCTGTTAGGAGTTGTACTTTACAATGCAATAAGTATAGTGACCTGGTTAAGGGTCGGACCCTATTAGGAGTCTTTTACAAATAACCCTGTTAGGGGTGGTGGACTCACTGTCTAAAAGCTCACTGCTTAATGGTGAAGGCTACAACCTTCTATATAACAGATATGCACTATATCTGATGATGAACTATAGAGTAGACCTACTATCTTGATCAGTTCTAGTGTATTACAATCTTTCATTTCTTCTTCACATAGACTCTTGATGAATGAACCACATTTGATATTCTACCATGTACATCTTCTATCTCTTTTCGTATCATTCACACTTAGCGTATCACTATTGACTTGCTATAAGTATCTTTCTCAAAGTATGAGATCATGGGACCTATAAGACAACTCTTCATAACATCCTTGTCGGCTCTACTAAGCACGCAAGCATAATTACAACCGCGCAAGTATAAACTGAATAGATGTGATGCTTCACTAAGTCGGCCTCACCAAATTAACTCTAATTTTGCAATCTTCTTGAAACATGTTTGGCACATTTAGATAACTATCATCAACTCATAACTAATCATGATTATACACATGCATGTCCTGAAGATAAGTGCAACTCAAGAAACATGTTACATACGTCGGCTCTGAACAGATACTCTTCCAGAACTGTAACTGCCAATAACAGAATTACATAACTTGATTGAAACATCATATCTGGATCTACATGTGTGAACATAACATAATAAACATATCAACAACATGTATCTAACCACCCAATTCTTCATGTCATCATTCTGATAAGTACATACATAATTACTACTGTGTATTATATGTTTTCATCAATGACAAACATACAATCAATCAAGTGAACAGAATCAAATCTCCTACAATTTGCACAATATAATGATGTTTGGTTATGGCATAAAAGGTTGTGTCATGTAAAATTTGATAACTTGGTAAGAATAAGCAAATTGAAAAAGGTTAGAGGGCTGCCTAGGTTAAAGAAGCTTGAAAATGCAATGTGTAAGCAATGTCAATTAGGCAAGATGACTAAATCTAGTTTTAAGAGAAAAACTCATACTTCTAAGAATATTCTAGAACTGGTTCATACTGACGTTTGTGGACCTATTGGTGAAAATAGTTACTGTGGGTACAAATATTTTATCTTATTTCTTGATGATTACTCTAGAATGATGAATGTTATGTTTCTTAAGGAAAAATCTGATGCATTCCAGTTGTTTAAGTGATACTTGGAAAAAGTTGAAAAGGAGACAGGTAAAATTCTGAAATGTCTGAAAGCTGACAGAGGAGGTGAGTTTATTTCTAATGAGTTTAACAAGTTTTGCAATGATAGAGGGATAAAAAGACAAATATCCACACCTAGGACTCCACCAAGGAATGGTATAGATGAAAGAAGAAACAGATCCATCATGGATTGTGCAAGAACACTAATGATGGAGAAAAATGTTGCACATAAATATTAGAGAGAAGCTGTAAGTACATCAGTTTATACCCTTAACAGAGTACAAGTCAAGAAATGTACAAATACTACACCTTATAAGCTATGGTATGGATATGCACCTAGTGTAAGCTACTTTAAAGTTTTTGGAACTACATGTTTCATACTAAAGGATAACAAAAATGGAAAACTTGATGCTAAAGGTGAGGAAGGCATATTTCTTGGACATTCAACTAAGATTAAGGCATATAAGTGTTTGAATTCTAACACTAAAAAAATTGTGGAAAGTGTCAATGTTAGAATTGATGAATATGCAGAAAGAAATGAAGAAGAAAGCATGAATGAGCCTAAGAGTTACAAATCATTCACCTATCCCGATGAGGTAGATTCTAATGAATTACCTAAGACTCAAACTAAAGTTCTCAAGCAACAGTCTGGACCTGCCGAGTCACAGAATGAAATTTTTGGGCAACAGGAGGTGACTGCTAAGCTATTTGATGGAAATGCCAAGTCACAGTTTCAACCTGAATCAAACATGAATGATCAATCTGAAGCACAGAAAGAACCTACTTTGGAAAAATATGTAAGAAGGCACCATAAACCTGATCAAATCATAGGAGCAAAAGATTCTCCAGTCATGACAAGAGGAAAATTGAGAGAATATACCTGCTTATTATGTGATTTTGAGCCTAAAATAGTAATAGAAGCTTTAGACAATGAAGACTGGATTCAAGCCATGAACGAAGAGATTGAACAAATTGAAAAGAATAATACTTGGACACTTGTACCTAGGCTGAGTGATAAAAATGTAATTGGTACTAAGTGGGTATTCAGAATCAAGTTGAATGAACATGGACAGGTAACAAGAAACAAAGCTAGACTAGTATGTAAGGGTTATGCACAAGAGGAAGGAATTGACTATGGCAAAACATTCACCCCAGTTGCAAGATTGGAAGGTGTTAGAACCTTACTTGCATAGGCATCCTATAAAGGATTTAAAGTCTATCAAATGGATGTGAAGTCAGTATTTCTAAATGGAATATTAGAAGAAGAATTCTACATTGAACAAGATGATGGATTTGTAGACCCAAGAAAAAGGAATATGGTTTGCAAGCTACACAAAGAACTATATGGACTGAAGCAAGCAACTAGAGCATGGTATGAAAGATTGCACAACTATCTGATGAAGATTGGTTTTGCAAGAACAAATGACAACAACAATCTGTATTTGAAGACAGAGCAAAGTAAAGGTACTTTATTAGCTGAAATTTTTGTTGATGACATTATCTTTTGTGGACAAGATAAGTTATGCCAAGCATTTGCAAAGGAGATGCAAATTGAATTTGAGATGTCTATGTTTGGTGAGATAAAAAAAATTTGTTGGATTACAAATATATTAGATGAAGAATGGTATATATATTACTCAATCAAAATACGTCAAAGAGATACAAATTTTTTTTGGAATGGAAGATTCAAAACTAGTGAGTACTCCCATCGCCACTGGATAGAATTTAACCAAAAAAGATGAGACAAAAGAAGTAAATAAAACACTGTACATATCAATGATTGGAAAGCTACAATATGTTGTACACATCAGACCTGATATTGCATTAGCTATTGGTATTTTTGCTAGATTTTTTGCCAATCCCAAAGAAACTCATATGATGGTAGTAAAAAGGATTCTGAGATACTTGAAAGGAACAGATGACTATGGTCTGTATTACAAAAGGAATGAGAAATTTGAACTCAAAGTTTATACTGATTCTGATTGGGCTGGAAATGTAGATGACAGAAAAAGAACCACAGGAGGAGCATTTATTTTGGGAAAAAGATTAGTTTCATGGACAAGAAAGAAATAGAACTGCACCTCAAAATATACAGCTGAAACCGAGTATGTGGCAGTAGCAGTTAATTTCTCTAATATTGTGTGGTTGAAGATACTACTGAAAGGTGTGAAAGAAGAAATCACAAAACCAATTTTCATATATTGTGATAACACAAGTGCCATTAATATTTCAAAGAACCCTGTAATGCACTCTAAGATAAAGCATATAGCTATCAAGTATCATTACTTGAGGGAGCTAGTTCAAAAGAAGGAAGTGAGACTACAATATGTGAACACTAAGGAACAGTTAGCAGACATATTTACAAAGGCACTACCAAAGGATGCTCATGAGTATCTATGAGGTAAATTAGGGGTGAATCCCCTAACTAAAGCTAATTAGTTCAGAATGGTATTGTTGCATCAAACATTATAATTCAAGCATATTTTTCACATTGATGCACAAGTAGTCACACTTTAGGATGTTGCCTAAAGTTGTGAAATACAGTCTAAGATAGTAAACTAGATCAGTCATAAGCAAGATGACAGGAATAACAAGATACAAAGTTTAGAATAGAAGAAATTTCATGATGAAGATGTCCAATTCTTTGGCATTGTTGTCAAAGAGGGAGAAGTTTACTAAAAGAGGGAGAATTATACTGAGAAATATATAGGGAGAGTTTACTACTTAGAGGAAAAGATACAGATGAAAAGAAACATAAAGATATCAATGTGATTACAGACACACAAGGAGTAATATTTTATAGATGAGAATCAGAATGAAGCTAAAGACATTAATAAAAATTTGTTCATACAAGGAACATAGGCACTTTTTGGATTGTATGGTAACTATGCTTGTAATATTATTGTTTTATTGTTTTGTGTTGCCATCAATGCCAAAGAGGGAGATTGTTGGAAATATTGTTTGGAAAGCGACAATGGAAATAATTACTATTTTGTCATTGACGTCAAACCTTAACTGGTGAGACTATTGTTATCTATTTGAGTACCATATCTATTGAATGATGGAGGAGATTTAACAAGAAGACCAAGAGGAATGGTTGACTTATGAGGAATTACAAAGGGTACTTTATCAGTTGGCACATTGGCAAAGTGATATGTTGTTTATCTTTTACTGATATTTTACTGAGAACAGTTTATGCCGAGTAATTTTTGTGTCGGTCGAGCACCAGTGTGTGCCAAGTATACTTTCCTGTATGTGCCAAGCATCAGTAAATTGCTACAAAAATTTTGTGTTGGCCGAGCAGTAGTATTCTGATGATTGATGAGATTTAAGATCTCTGGCTAACATAATTGATTTTATCGAGATATATAAATTTAATTAAGGATAAGCACATTTGATCTACACTATGTAAATGCACGGGTAACCATACTTAATACATGGATAAAATATTTAATTGGTGATTGTATTGGAGAAATAAATTAAATGTAATGATGGAAAGATCTGTTGGATCTAGCCTAACCTAAGATCTACAATCTTGATTAAGTGGAAAATGATGTAGCTGACCTAGATGGAGAGGTATATGATAACCTCAAGGGGTTATTCATAGAAGTAGTGAAGATAGCTGTGTATGCAGAGTATGCAAGAAGGATTGCATGGTTAATTGACTTATTGGAAAGATCTAAGAAAAGAAGGTTGAGAAGAGAAGTAGAGTGAGATTGCTTGATGAATTACCAAGCAGATCTGGAGTTTGAGATGAGAATCAAGGCCACTCAGTGAATTAGCATAAGAGCTAAGTTGGATCTAGATTGCAAAGTAAGTTGTATGAATCAGATCAAACATACTGATTACTTTCTAACCATTGTATAAATTGAAATCCTTTAACCAGGTTGACCTAACAGTCATTGTATAAATCCTTTGAAAAAGGTGACATTCAGATTGGAATGTTCTAAGTCCTCTAACAAGGCCACTCCTAACAGGGTGTTTAAATCCTTTAACCAGGTCACATTTAGCAATGTGTTTTGTAACCTTTAACAGGGTTGGCTCTTAATAGGGCATCACTTCAAAAGAGTGAAAACTTGATAGCATGTTATTGGTGGTTTTTCCTAAATTGGGTTTCCATGTTAAATACTGGTGTCAACTTGTGTGAATGTTTATATTGTGTTTTACTGTTAAGTTTCTACGAGCTTATTTCATCTGAACTATAAACTGCATACTTATATTGTTGACTTTTTCTATCACTACCGAGCAGATCTGAGTTGTTTAATTTGGTATAAAGTTTTAAATGGGCACATCTAGACCTGTGGATAACTGATTCACCCCCCCTCTCAGTTATTCTAAATTCATTCTAACAGAAACAAGCATGAGCGGGAGCAGCGGGAGCAGCAGCAGCAGGCAACAAGGAAATGAGCGGGAGAGTCCAAATTCAACTTTGAATGTGGGCGGGAGAAATCGGAAGGAGGATGAATCCTCTGAACAGAGCAAGCGGGATAATGGAAAGTACATCGAGATCACAG
>MU228252.1:155861-172521 GCA_018584345.1 Thuja plicata
ATGATAAGTTAATTTACCGAGTTACAACAGTTTATATCTAAGACATCTAAGGGACTTGTGGATTTATTTTTGTGGTAACTGATTCACCCCTCCCCTCTCAGTTACTCCATCCATATTTCCAACAATAGCATCACCACCCACAAACAAAACTTTGACTGGACAACTATTATTGCCAACCATGTGTATTTTTAGCTGAAAAAGGTTAGCGGGACATCGAAGTTCCACATGACTTTGTATGGATTATGGGCACTAGCACAATAGAGACCCACACTCTAGGGTTTGTTTACAATGGGCATCGTTGGGACCATCCTTGGCTAGAGTGCGCCTTGGGATCATTTTCCCTAAATTCAATGGGAGGCCAGCTTCCCCATTTTTTATCGGGTAAATGACACCTTCATTTACCACAACATTTTGACACTTACTCGGGATTTCAAGTATCAGTTTTCTAAGGAAGAAAAGACCTTGGTGAGTACATACAACATTTATTTTATTTAGTTTTAAAAACATTATTATATTCAGGTGACCAGGTTTTCCAGCAAGCCCTACCTACTCCCCAAGCATTGTAGAGATAGAATTATTATTTTGGAGTATTATAGGAAAATCCTAGAGCTCCATGCACTTTATGGAGTGATGAAAGTTACCTCCATCTCATTCCTGATCACTTATGGGAATTTTTCTTGTAGCCTTGTAGTGGCCAAAGAGGTTGATAATGAGTTAAAAAGTCTAGGGTTGGCCAAGTTCTACCTAGCAAGGGACAATTTTGACCCACTTGGAAAGATAAACACAACATTACCCCAAGCCTCAGTGCCACACGAGCCTCACTTGGAGGATTTTTGGGCAGATTAAAAAGATGATTTTGATGTTCGGGGTCGGAAGTACGAGAGGATGACAAAAGGAATGATGAAGAGCCTCAACCTTTGGACCTTTCCAAAAGAATTTTAAGATAGCGAATCCTTGGAGGGCCCATCGTACAAATTATAGGGGATCGATAAGTTAGATCTCCCTCTGATGGACTGGGACACCCCAAAAGTTTTGACTAATGAGGACGTCACCCAGGGCATCATACAGTGCAGCCACAAATATTTTGTACAAGTGTGTAATAAAATAACCCGCTAGGGTCCAATTTTGCGAGGGTCCTCTTCGGCCTCTGGAATGGCCAAAAAAAGAAGAGAAAAGGGGAAAGCTAAAGAGAGCACCCTAGCCCAGGTTCCACCCATGGCTTCACTGCCTATCTTGGAAAAACTTCACACTCATCTTAAGGCATCTTGCCAGCTGAGTGAAACAGTGAGCACCCAACTTTCTCTTAGTCTCCTAGTTACTCCAGTGGGATCTTTCCTTCCTTCAAGCTTACCGTCACTTTCACCATTCATGAGCTGGAAGATGGAGACAGAGGATGAAGATGCAACTATTTTCGATGTTGGGGCCCCACTAAAAATAAGAAGAAAGAAGTAAAGAGTGGATCATCCCCTGCCAAGCATAGATGTAGGTCCCCGGATGCCAAACATTCCCCAAGTGGAAATTATCCCATCCTCCCCCGAAGAAGAGGATCCCCGGGCAGCTTCCCCTCCCCACAATGATTTTGATTACCTCTTCTAGATGGAAGACTTGGTAAACTTGTAGGCCGATGTGAAGAGGGCTTTGGAGGAGATCGAAGTGCAAGAAGAAAATATCCTCGGGGAGGGGGAAAGGAAAAAAAAGGAAATTACCAGAGAAGAAGAAGTCCAGGAGAAAGAGCAAGAGAAAGAGAAAGAACAAGAAAATATACCAAGTGTGGAAGAAACACCCATCCTGGGGACCAAGACTGAACCAAGGAAAACACAAGATGAGCGGATAATAATGGCTTAGGAAACTGGACCTTTGGGAACAACCGTACCCCCAGTCATTACACTCCAAATGCCTCTAGTTACTCTAGGTGACCTATTATCCTAGAGTGTAACATTCGAAAAGCTAGTCTTTGTGACCCAACAGTCAGATCTAAGCCAGACACCTTTAGCCCCTCTAGAAGATGTGCCCATGGAGGAGAATATCTCGATGGATAATGCTGAAGAAATTCAGCAATAGTAGGATATGGGGGAGAACCCCAAAGACATGGATATAGATGTTACAGGTGTCGGGGAAGGTGGGGTCCCCAATACTACAAATTAAAATGCCACCAAGGTAGGAGAAATAGGGAATCCTAGGAGTGGGGAAAAGGAGTCCATAGAGACCAAAGATGCTGAAGAAGAGTAGCCAGCTCCTGAAGGAGATCCCAGTATCTAGTACTTAGCTATAAGACCACCCCTGCCACCATAGTGGCTAGTAGAGTTAAGAAAAAGGAAAGCCCCAGTAGCAACAAGAGTTCCCCTCTGCCTGGCTGAAATGATGGCCCAAAACCAAGAGGCTCAAAACCCTAAAAGGGCCCAGACCCTCCATACCCTTCGGAACGGTCTAGGAGGAAATATCATCGCAGTGGTAGCAACACCTCCCCAAGATGGAGAGGAAGAAGTAGTAGGAGCTGTAGAATATACAATCATAGAAGCTCCTATGGGGAGGAGAGATAAATAGGGGGAGTTGAACCTATTAAAAGAGGCAAGCTGGGAAATTGAGGCCTGATATGACAAACAAACCTAGAAACTAGAGGAGGAAAAAGAAAAGAATGTAAATCTCCTCGGGATTCTTACAGAATTGAGATAGCCATTGGCCATGATCCATCTAAAAGCCTCCACCTCTGGAACACCACTTCCACAAGGTGAAATTGATATTCTAAGGGCCATAAAGAAGAAAGCACAAGTTGTGGATGGGTTGGTCACTAAGAAGATCACTGTTGTAAGGCAGTTGCTGATAGAAAAACTCCCAAACCTCTATTAGGCCCATAAAATCTTGGGCCAGGTGAATGGTGCCATCTCCTTATGGGAGGAAAAAATGGATAAGTATGAGGAATGGAGGTATGAACTAGAAGAGATAATTAACTTTGGGGAGGAAGTCATCACATAAACAGGCATTTTCGAAGATGAACCATTTGGGTTTCTCTAGGCCTAGCACTCCAGACTTGGTCTCAAAATTGAGGTGAGAAAGAAACTTGTAGCGGCCCTTAAGGATAGAATATCGGTATTCCATAATTCTTTGGATTCATATAAAGCATTTGTACAAAGGTTTCGCAAGTCGATCCCTTCACTACCGGGACGTGCTTCAGAGGATTTTGTATTGAGTAAATTTAATTATTTGATGGAGTCATGATACAAGTCCTCTGAGGATTTTTACAAAGGGAACATGTCATGCCTAAGCAAGATGATGCTCCAGGCCCATGAGACAGTGAAGGTAGCTACATAATTCAAAGAGGGGGTCGGTGATGTTGATGAGAAATTCGGGGCTGTTAATGACCACTGGGATGACATAAAAGAGGTAGATGATGAAGGAATCATCTAGATTTTGGAGACCTTAAAAATGAACAAGGAACAGTAAATTCCTCCAGACTCTAGAGATTTTTGCCAGCAGGGCGAAATTTTGCAAATTTATTATTCTTTGGGAATAACCGCCCGTACTCTAGAATTTTGGGTCCAAGTTTTGTATTCATTCACAGTGATCTATGTCAAGGTTCCCTAGAGATGACTAATCACTATCAACTAGTTAATATGGGTCAGAGTGCAGGTGATCCAGATAAGGATATTTTAGGTAGAAGAGATGATTTTGAGAGATGATTCTCTTGAGGCGCCGCTCCCACATTAATTACCTGGTCCACATCGAAGACAAGGAGCTAGAATTTGCATTTATGAGGCATGTATCCTAGGTTACCAGGACAAGTAAATTTCTTCCATAAGTACCTTGACTCTCTTCTCTAGGATGATTCTTCTTGATTTCTCTTCTATTTTCTTCTTTTGTCTTGTCAAACCTCTACACATCTCAAGGTGATTGTAAGTGGTACAGGTAGTACCAGCCATGGATAATGTATTATATTTGGCAAGTGTATATTTAGATTAGGTTAAGTTTTAGGTCAAATGTGTGTATCAATAAGAATTCTAACATCATAAAAAAGGTCAGCAAAATTTATGATTTTGCAGTCCAGTAAGTAATAGAAGCATAGCATTTTCAAGTTCATAGCATTTTACTTTCAGTTGTTCTCAAGAGCTCAATGCTCAGTTGTTTTTAGTATCTTAGAATGCTCCTCTAGAGCCATGAATGTACTAACTAGTGATGCTAGAATGTTTTCAAGTTAATGGAAGAAGGAAGAATAGCTTGTGGCTCTGTGCTTTTGTTATTCTGATTTTAGAAATTAGCAAACATATTTTGTGTAGTATGTTTTCTTATGTCCTTTGCTCCTATGTTTTAGTTTAGATTAATGATCTTATCTCCCCTTTGCTATTAAATGCATATGAATCAATGGCTTGTTGTGTATTTAGTATTTAGTATTTAGTGTAGTTTCTTGCATTGGAGCATAGTTTGATGTTTGAATATATGTTGCATAACTATAGATAGAGATATACGTCTAACCTTGATCCATATTTTTAGTTTTCTTTGATAGTCTAAATGCTTGTAGGAAACCCCATCCCTTTTTGAAACCCCTAAGAAGATGAGTAAAAACCAACTATCCCCTCAAACAATAGTCACCTACCCAACTTAGCTCCCCCGCACCATCAAGACCAAACTACCAGGTGCTAGGAGGCTAGGAGAATTCATTCTCTGGTAAACCTCTTTAGGCAGAGTTGGCCGGTACCCCAATACCTGGTGACAACTTACCTCTGTTGGCAGAGCTAGTCACAAAGTCTCATCAATAGAAACTGACACTAGAAGGAGAGCATGAGCTCATCTCCCTTGGAAGATTTTGATTTTACACCGCCTGAGGGCTCCCCAAGCAGTATTTTTAGGAACCAAGATTTTTGTGAGATAGGGTCATTTTCACCACTATGCTTTGAAAGAATACTCTGATCAGCCTTGAATCCTGGATATTTTGTTAAATTCGGGCCTCCTGCCTGAAAGAAAAGAACCTAAAAAATGAGACAGCCAGCCAATTCTATCTGGGGGTTTACTACACACTAGAATACCCAGGTCCCTTAGATAATCCTGGGGACTAGCATCCAACCCAGCCAAAACCAAACATTCTGAATGGCTACCTACTTTGGTAATACTGGGTCCCTAATGGGGCAGTTCCCCAGTGCTACCAATGATCTTCCTCTGTATCCGGAGAAGATCTTCCCCAAGTATGAGTATCTAGGCCCCCAAACTGTAGAAGAACATCTCCAAGCCTATAAGGATGCCATGAACAGACACTGAATACAACATTAAGACATTGTAACCTAGATGTTTCCTCTGTCTTTAGGATAGAATGAATTGAACTAGTATCTAAACTTGCCCGCCAAATCCATTAATAGTTGGCAGGATATGGAAGACGCCTTTCTGGTAGCCTTCCACATTCATGTGGACCCAGCGTGGTCCCACAACTAGTTTATTTCCATTAGGAAGGAACCAAATGAGCCCCTTTCTATATTCAACCATTAATTCCAACATTCTTGGAAGTGATGCACGGGACCTTTCATCCCCTCCACTGATGTGACAATCCATACATACCTAAATGTCATGGACCCCATTGTTTCTACTCTCCTCTAGAGAACTACTATCACTAATGACCAGGATACTTTGGCAAAAGTACACAACTGAGCCCTGGAGTTGTCCTGCGGTCTAAACAAAGCTCCCAGTGGAACTGGACAAAGCTTACCTTTAAATATGTTACCCAGAATAATTCCTTATGTCGGGGGATACAACCCTAATTTGATAATGGGAGCCCCAATGATGGCCATGGGCCCACCACTGATAGACCAATAGGCCCGGTACATTTACCCATCTCAAGCCCAGACAATTCTGAGTCTGGAATACATTCCTTGGAACCAGCCATAGTAGATGAAAAAAAATTTGACACAACCCTCCAAAGTACCTTTCTTCTAGTCATCCGCGGCTGAAGGATTATCGTCCTCAACTCTGGGAGCTGCTGCCTCTTTCCCAGGTAATCCACCGCAACAGTCGTCACATTGTGACACAACCACCTAGCTGTCTGCCAAGGTTGAATCCCTCTAGTGAATGGTGTCCTCATTGACAATAAACATGGGATAGCTAAAGGTGGGGCCTTTCGCGCCCAACAACCCTAATTCCTAGAGAGGGAATATTTTCTCCAACCAATAGAATGCCAATTTCAGAGGCTAAAACTAGAACAACAGGCTTCAACCCAACCAACAGCAATGTAACAACAACACAAACACTGGAGGTCCTCCTCTGAATCAAAATACCACTCTAGGTGGTGCTAGATATAGTCATTATGTGCAGCTTGCATAATTCCACCCCTGACCACGTGGTGTAGATTGCATGATACTAGCTCCCATTCCAAGGTGAACTATGCCACACTCAAAAATATCATAATGATATCCCAGTCGGACAGACAACAACCTGCTAATCCAACTCCCTAGGAATCATCCTCACTAGAGCCCCCTCACACTTCCTTCACATGTGAGACAATCTTCTTTGAGATAGATGAAGAGGATGAAGAAGAACCCAAGTTTTAGGGGTACTTTGACAAATCCATCCCGGCCTTTGAGGCCAATGCCTTTACCAACCTGCAGAATCCTTACAACACTCAGAGTCAGGCTGGTAGAGGGACATCTTACGCATAAATGCCTCCCAAGAACACCCCCCAGGACAACAAAAATGAGAATTCTTCCCCACTGAAAGGACCTAGCCCCAACCACACCAAGGACCCAGCTAGGGAAAGCCAACTTTACCCTGGGGGTGGTTTGAAATCAGTAGGGTGTTGTAAAACACCACCACCTCCATGAACTTGATGGAGGTGTTACTTAATTGTACCAAGCAAAAGAAATCCCTTTTGAAGCTCTTGGGAAACCCAAAATTTGTCTCATGCCCACCAAGGACCCTCACTTTTGATGACGCCAACTCGATAGTCTCCTAGGGAAATATAGAGGATACTCCCTTCCTATTAGGCTTAAACATCCAAGGGAAGAATCTATATAATTTCCTTATGGATTCTAGTGCTTCAGGCAACGTCATGCCCTTATCCATCTGCCAGAAGCTCAGATTTACTCCCACACCCTCCAAAGGTGCAGTAGTACAACTGGACAAAATTGTTGTGAAAATGGTTGGTGAGCTAAAAAATGTCCAAATTCAGCTCATCCAAGACCCCCAGATATCTAGCACCATTGGCATCCAAGTGGTTGACATCCCCAAAACTTACAGGATGTTATTAAGTCAAAATTGGTCAAAGGCCCTCAATGGGCATTTTTTGACAGACTTCTCCCACTTGTGGCTCCCCTAGAAGGGGAAATCAAACCAGATCCAGGTAGAGAGTGAACCTAGAATGAAATAGGCCCTTAGTGAAGTTGGGAAGGTAAGTGAAATCCTTTTCTATGAATCCTCACTCAAGGTATATTGACCATTGGAGATCCTCACCTTTGATTTCACCCCCGGGGAGGATCCCATAGTCGCTCAGAGGATGCAAGACCTGGACACAAAACTGAAGTGTGAAGTAGACTTGCAAGGTAGCATGGCAACTCCGACCGCTCTCTTGTTCAAAAATTAATGTCAAGTAAACTATCAAAAACATTCTAAACTAGAGTGTGAGCCTTGCATTACTTCCGCTACCCACCACATCACCAACCTCCAAGAAAGGAAACACAAAGTAGGGTTTTCTAGACCCAATAATCTACACATGGGTGCATTTGAAGTGCCACCTATCCAAGAACCTGAACTAGAAGATTCTCTAGAGGAAAGTCTCACCAATATACCATCCAAGCCAGAGGAATCACATGGAAAACCTCCCAATCCCAAAACCAATCCAAAGGCCACTTCACCTCCTAAGCCCCATAAAATTGACAATGATTTGTGGATCTTGAAGTTTGATGGGTCTCGGTCTAAACAAGGTTGCGGGGACAAAGTGGAGTTGATCAACCCGCGAGGCAAATCCTTCCTTGCATCCTACAGGTTGCATTTTAATAGCACCAATAATGTCACAAAGTATGAGGCCTTGGTCCTTGGACTCCTATTCACATTGAGAAAAGGGATCACCCACCTCCGGGCAATGGGTGATTCAGAGCTAATTGTAAAATAGGTCTGGCGCTAATACATGTGTCATGACAAAAGTTTGGCTACATACCGCAACTGGGCATGGAGCCTAATTGAAGACTTTAATGCTTTCACATCGAGATTACTCCCTAGAAATGTAACTATGTTCTGGATGCCCTTGCTCTGTCTGCTAGCACCTTCAAGCTGATGTCTTGTTTGTGGCTCCATAAATTTTTTGTTGAAATGGTCCCCACCCCATCCATCCTGGACAACATAACGCACTTCCAGGTTTTTGAAGAAGACCAACATATTCTGGCCTTCATGGCCAATGTTGGCATCTTTGAAGATTAGATCATGGAAGAAGAAGATCATGATGATACCGGGCAAGGGGGATAAGATGACGGGATCATCAATCTACCCACCAACACCATTCCCAAGGGGATGGTTTCTCTAGAACGCATCTTTTATTCGCACCCCTTGGGCCAAGATAAGATATCATCCTCCTCTGAGGGAGGCAAATATTAAAAAATTAACATCAGTAAGGCTGATGAAGAAAAATTAGTCCACATTGGTACCTCCTTCTCCCTGGAGGAGAAGGACAAGATTCTTATGATTCTCCAAGAATACATTGATGTTATTGCATGGGGGTATAAAGATCTTAAAACCTATGACACAGCCATCATGACTCATACCATCCCCCTGAAACCAGATGCAAAACCTTTTTGGAAAAAATAGAGGCCGATAAACCCTTTGATTGAACCCCTGATCCACCAGGAGGTACATAAATTATTTTCAGCCCAAATTATCTTTCCTATTCGGCATACAACATGGGTTTCCAACCTTGTCCCCATGCATAAGAAAAATGGTGATATCTACATGTGTGTAGATTTTTGCAACCTAAACAAGGCCTCCAAGAAGGATAATCACCCTCTCCCCTCACTAGATGAGGTGTTGCAAATTGTAAACAAGTCACAAATGATGTCCTTCCTGGATGGCTACTCTGAACCAAGTTGTGGTTAAATTCGAGGTTAGAGATAAAACAGAGTTCACCACCAAGTGGGGGATGTTTTAATACTGAAGGATGCCCTTTGACCTTGTTAACGCTAGGGCCACATTCCAAAAGGCCATGGACATTACATTCGAAGGCCTGGTTAACAGATGCATAATCATCTACATGGATGATTTAATAGTCTTTTCCCGAGACAAGCGTGACCACCCTGCCCACCTCGCCTAGAATTGCGAGAGATGTCACCGGTATGGTATCTCCCTTAACCCCAAGAAGTGCATATTCAGGGTCACTAAAGGGAAATTTCTTAGACATATTGTCTTTGAGAAGGGGATATCCATCGACCCTGATAAAGTAGAAGCATTTCTGAATTTGCAAATTCCCGGGAGTAAAAATGAAATGAGATCTTTCTTCAAAAAGATAAATTTTGTCACATGGTTCATTACTAGATTCGCCGAGATTGTCAAACCACTCAATGATATGATGAAGAAAGATACCAAGATTGAGTAGAGCCTCGAAGCGAAGAGAGCATTTTCTCAAATCAAGCAAACTATAGTGGAGGCACCAGTCTTGGAAAGTCCGGACTACTCCCTCCCATTTCATATTTATTCCTTCACTTTGCCACATTCTACCATATTAGTTTTAACCTAGAAGGTTGAGGGGGAAGAATGACCTATTTATTTCATGAGCTACCCTTTCAAAAATACTAATGTCCAGTATACACCACTGGAAAAGAAGGCCTTTGCTCTAGTCCGGGCCATGAAGAAATTTTGGCACTACATTTTCTGAAGCAAAGTGCCACTAGTAAACTAGGCCTCTATTTTTGACCAAAATTTTTTATGACAGGCCAATTTGGCTTCTAAAATTATTATTTTTTGTTTATGATCCCAAAAAGGTCAAAAGTTTGATGTGTATTAAGAAAGATCGAATGTTCGACGAACATGGGATTATAAACAAAAAAAAAAAACTAAAAAGTGAAACACATTTTTTCATTTTTTCATTGAACACGGGAAGTGCTTTGGCTGAGTGGGAGGAGGGCATCACAAATTTGTGCCTGGTAAGTATTTTTTTTAGTTTTAAATGAAGCACTTTTCAAAATGCATAAACCCTAGATGCATTTTGTATGGATGGAAAGAAGATTTTGACATTGGTTTTCTTTTTTCAATGCTGTGTTTATCATGCTATTTCCTACAGCTGGGAGGTGTCCTATGTGGGTGGATTGATGATCTTTTGAAGATTGACAAACTCAGTTCAACCCTGCAAACATCTACAGCTGACCTGCAATTACTTTCCATCCTAGTTGAGGTACTTCTCGATGATTACACTTGTTAAACCACTCTATGTAATGAAGGCTCCATTGTTAAGTATTTACCCTCTAATTAAATTTTGCATAGCGATGTTTGGCCAAAAGAAATGTTTTATTAGAACTTTGTGATAGCATTAGTCCTTCATGTATATTCAATTGGCTTGATTCAGGTTGTGTTTAGCTTCGACAAAATTCAAAAAGAAAAATAGTGTGGTTGTTATAGTGTATTTGATGCTTGTTTGGCCAAATCACACAATTGGCACGTGAGAAACTGATTATTATAATATGTCTTCCTACCTATATTAACATAGAAACCCTATAAATCTTTACATGTCTTGGAAGCTTTTCAAACCAGCTCATCCAGTTTGCATGATTGCAAACTGCTTATTATAAAAATTCTTTCCCTAGATATATAGGCAAAGAAGCTTCTCTTACATTTAGGCACACTCATAGAGATAAAAGGGTTCTCAAATTGAACATTATCCTTGCTTTATCATCCTAAAGAAATCTTATGCCTTTAAATAGATTTGTTTTATATATTCTTGAAAATCATCTTCAGCCTTCACATAGCTTTATGTAATTTGTCTGTATTTCCCTAGAATAAATTTACAACTATTCTCTTACATTTTCCCAGAATTAAAATGTGTATATATATTATCTCACTAACTTTCTAGAATAAACCAATGCTTTGAACAATTTTATTCTTGATTCCATCCTTGTAAAACAATTTTTTTCTTTGAAAATATTTGACATTCACCTATATCAAATGATTTTCAATGAAATATATTGGACTTTTACAAGTTTTTCTCTCAAGACTTGGTTGGTTCCCAATTAGTCTAAACAAG
This sequence comes from Thuja plicata, assembly GCA_018584345.1. Classification (NCBI taxonomy): domain Eukaryota; kingdom Viridiplantae; phylum Streptophyta; class Pinopsida; order Cupressales; family Cupressaceae; genus Thuja; species Thuja plicata. The sequence continues at coordinate 167,056 of MU228252.1, forward strand.
GGAGAATATTGGAGCACATCGCGTACCTCCCATGAGGCATCCTTCACCTGTAGATATTTCAAATGCACTAGATACTTATATAAGAACCCTATTTCATAGATGTCTATCTTAAGTAATCAAGATCCATTTACATATCAAAATAAATTTCCCTTCATCATCAAGTGGACACAAAGCTATGAAAATTCTAAAATCATCAAGCTTGGAACAATTGGTTTCTTCTGATCAGACACATTCTAGGCATTACATAGCTTTGCACACTTACACAGGTCACTGAAGAGTAGGTTATTAACCCATCTCTTCAAAGCATGGTGAAGTGACCATAAGAACCAAAAGATGGATTTTTTTTTTCCTCGTAAGAGTTGACTATTTATGATGTTGCAATCAAAGGAAAATATAATCTCCAACTTCAAATTCAATTTTCTAAGATGTCTTGGTCTGCGTGTGAATTTATCATGTCTTGAGTAATTTTTAAATTATTGTTTAGACCCTATATACATTTTTTTGACTCTCTAAATGAAGTCTTGAACTATTTTTACCTTAATATCATGAATAACTAATATATGAATGATATTGGTCTATATCCATACAAATTCCTAAACATGTCATACTAACTGATGCCTAAAATACAACATTGGACCAATTTTCTTCTAAGTGCAACCACAAAAGCCACACAACCTATAGATAAGTCACATCATTCAGTATATAACCAATTATTTTTTATTCACAATTTTTTTCTTGCCTGACTAATTGGTAGCTACAAGTAGTAATGACAAAGTACCCAATACTATTATAAATAACAAAGAATTGGGTATTGAATGTCCTGCATTAGTAATAAGTGTGAGAATATTAGCTTATAAGCCATTACATGCACTATAACCCTTTCCCATTTGAATAGGATTTAGAGTGAAACTTCCCAGGTTGACTTTGTATTTTCCACTTCATCCCCGAGACCATTATTGCTCAGAGGTGCTTGTATGCTTTGTGGTCTCCTTGCCTTATAATTATTAACAAGGCATATGAGTGAAATGTCATAGAAGAAATGGATACTCATGGAAAAATAGTTCATCAATGAATGGCTTGAATATTAAATACTTCAGAAATTAAAAATCTCTAAAATTAAAAATAACAAACAAATAGAGCCTTTCAATTATGACAGCTCTTTCCAAACCTAACATGTGAATTTTGAGTCTGACACAATTTTTTATAATCTGTACAATCAGTAAATGTTTTCCATAAACACAAGTTAATGAAGTTTAAAAGTATCAATAGGGATGTGACAAGAATTACTGAATTGGTCAACAACCTTAAAGATTTAGTCCTTACAACTCACTTTAGGGAGACCTAAGATGACAAAGTTTAAACTGACAGATTTCCATTTTGCATTGAGGATGGGAAATTGCTGAAGAAAATCTGGAATTTTAAAATTGTTTTCAATTTATTTCTTTGGAATTCCTCAAAAGACACAAGAAAATTGCAAACATTATTCTTTGAACCCTTTCATTAGTAGCTTTTTTTGGCTTGTTTATGCCCATTGAAAAATCCCACATGTAGTATGGCTTATGGTGAAGAGTGATTTTCAGCCATTACCTACATGTTAAAATTTTGATTTTGGAGTTGGAACCACTTTTTATGATGATAAAAGAGTGTTATTCATAATGCATGTATGTTGTCCTTGGCCATCGCTGAAACTCCAAAATGTAGCCAACTCATTATACTTGGGAGTGATCTATATTAATATTATGTTTCCAAACTGAAATTGCTATCAAAATAGACTAAATTTTTGGAATTTTATCAAGGAATCAGCTGGCAGTTTTTTGTCACCTTTGAAATACTTAAAGTCATAGTCATACGCATGCAGTTTGTTTTCATTTAGTCTCACAAGGACCCTATTGTGATGGAAAGTACTTCATACTATCATGGTCAATCCTAAATTATCCTTTTACAAACTAGTTTTTTTTTTAATATGGTTAATGTATGCATTGTTGTTAGCATTTCCTTAACATGGATAGATAGCATTTGTCTCACTAGCTTGCAACTCTTAGAAACAAGAAGTCCACCCATTACAACAATACTGCTTCAAATCCCACCAGGAGTATATACTCAACAATGTGTGGAAAATAAAAATCAAGGATCACAACAGGGGGACAAGTATACATTACACCTTTAGGATCACAAAATTTAGGCAAGTTGAATTTGGCCACTCAAATTTGTTTTTCTTGGTCAAACCGGTAACTGAAACAACAAAGTGAAAACATATTGAGGAAGGGCTAGATATAACTCATCAAGTGGTGTCTCCTCTTATCTAAGGAGTTCCTTTGGTTCAGGATATTCCTTAATTTCTCAAATCTTGGATTAATCCACTTTGACTTCCTCATCAGTTGTAATATGTTGCATAAATGGTAATTTATTGGCACCAAAAACACACTTTCTTCTCTTGGAAAATAAAATTTTAATCTTTATGACATTCAACATAATCTCAAAGGGCCCAAGTGCTTCTACAAATAATTAATTTAAACTCAGATGCCAAAAACAAAATAAACTTTTACTCGTTAAGGCTGATATATATTCTCTAATGTAGCTTGGGAAATTATTTGCAAGTCCAAAGTGCATGAACAAAAATTCATAGTTCCCATGGTAAGTCTTCAATACATTCTGTGTGTATCCTTAAATCTCATCATGATATATTAGTAGCCAAATATCAAGTCAATCACAAACAATATCTTCTCCATGCAACATATAAAATTCATTCAGCTCAAAAATAGGAAGTTGGTTCATTGTAGTTTTCTTGTTTAGGCACAAATATCAAAGTAGACATTGATAAAAAATTTATCTCCAATCTGACAAAGCAGAAAATGGGATCTTTCTTGGCATAATGTGTCCCATGCCAAGTAGTTATTATACCACCTTTACAACATCATCTTTAAACAACTTGGTGTGTCAATAAAGACTAGCTACGACAGGATTTGTACCCTCCAACTATATTATATTACACTCTACCCATAATGGGTGAAAAGTCCTTAGGAAGGTCACTGAATATCACTTTGTACTATAGCAATAGCTATTGTACTAGATAGATATACACTGGTTTTCCTGAACACACTAAATTATAGAAGCCCCTTAAGGTATGACACTGGATACATAACATGGAATATCTATTTGATTTGTATTTTCTCTTATCAACTGATACAATAGAGCACTTAGGCACCTGAAATCCTATTATTTTAATATCTTTGCAAGCCTGCATGAATTTCAAATGCAACTCCTTACATTCCATTTGAATTTAACAGACCAAATAACCATCATATATGCAATATGACACAGGAACTTCCTAAGGATAATTTATTAATTAAGAAAGGCCATCGGATTAGATCCCATCATGAAATATGTACCCTCCAGGCTAGTCCACCTGCAATGCTAAGTTTAGAGTCAATTGAACAGTGAGTGCTACCTAGATTAGTAAATAATACAATTGTTTCCTTTTTCAAAGTAGGGGTTAATATGTATCTCTAATGACAGGCAAAGATGCATTACGCTAGTTGGTATCTCTTCTCATGGTAGCCTCTATAAAGATGACATTTCTAGATAAATATATACTTGTTAGGCATTAGTTTTTCCTAATTAATGTACTTGTTAGGAATTAGATAAATTTCCAAAATATCATCATTATCCCCTATCATAGGTTGATATGGCTCAATTTGAGCATGTTGTAACACTTATCCTCCTTCGTGCCCTCCTACTAGACTGCCAATATCTTGGGAAACAAAATGGAGGCATTACACTATTATACTCAGAAAGAGAGGTGAGTTGTTCATGGAGACATGGCAGGATCTGAAGCAAAATGTGGAACATCAACAGGGAATAAAGGAGGATATGCAGAAGTTTACCCAACATCTTCTATTGCCTAGTGGAAGTTTTGGTCCATTTAGAATCAAAGAAAACAACTTTTAACTTTCAGAAGTCCCTACCATATGATGAAATGCCAGAGTACATAGAAGAATACAACATACAAACTCTTGGAACAAGGGACCGGAAATTTATAACAAAACCTTCTATAGGAATACAAGTTTCTATAACAGATTTCAGTTATCAGATTTTATTCATTCTGACCATTCTAGGAATGTCATAACTAGTTTAAAGAATGTTTGTTCTTATGTCTGGGAAAGATCTAGCTCTTATTATATTTGTATTTTTAGAATTGAAATTATATGATCATGAAGTTCTTAGAGTAAAATGTAATATTAATGTCTTTAGCTACATTTTTAAAAATATATGTGTTCCAATTACATGTCTTGTTAAATGAGAAAATGAAGTTTCATTATTGTGTTATACACGTTTCTATAATATATGTGCCTAGCTGTACTACACACAAATCATTAATCATGTAATTAGTTGTGTAAGGTATGGTGGGTGCAACTAGAAGACCTACCTATGATACCATGTACATGAGTCACTTATATACTTCCAAAAATCTGGGCATTTCTCTTGCACTTGATGTATTCCTGCCTTGATTGGTTGTAAGGGCGCGGGGATATATAAGATGTAGACCCCCAATAATAAGAGTTGCCTGTAATGTCAAAACTAAAAACATAGAAGTTAAATTAAAATTCAAAACATAAGATTTTTATGAAATACATAGTAAAGTGGAAATCAAATACATTCTATTGTATGATATTATTTATCATCTTAATATGTCAATACATGTTATGACCCAATTACTAAATAAGTTTAATATTCAAATTGTTCAAGTCTTTTTTGTTACATGTAAATCAAAATTCCAAAATCATGCAATATCATATTACATCATTTTGTTGAACAAATAAGTAGTAAATAGTCACCTATCAAGATAATACTTTGTCTGCTAGTTGAGTCTTTCCTTGCTAAAAGTTGATGGTATTTGTTTGAGGTACTTGGTGTTTGTTTGAGGCATAAATCTCTATCATACAATTGGAAGTGAAACCACAATTAATAATGACAACACTGATGCATTTTGGTGTCTCGCACGCCATTACTTCATACTAATAGCTTTAGGTCTTTATCAATACTAATTCTATCCTCCCAAGCCAAAGCATTCCTGTGAAATTGCAACCTTTGTACTGACCCAACTGACCTGAACCAAAACATTTTCTATGAAATCTGAAAGGATTTTCAAGAAAATCATCCTCATCACTGTAGAACCTAAGAAAAATGAGGAAATTGTTTCTTTCAATGATATAAGTTTTATTACGCTTCATGAATATAAATCTCTCATTTGAAAGAAAATTAAAATATTACAAAAACTCAGATTCTGAAGAGAAAAAGTTTTACAAAAACCAAGATTCTCAGGGCCAAAAGTTTTAGGGTAAGCTTAGATTCAGGATGAATTTTATTTTTCATTGCCGGATAGTCATGGGTCTCACAACTTTTATGATTTCTAGTTCATGGGTCTTTGGGTTCCTTGATTTTCCAAATATTATCCAAAAATTCATA
>MU228252.1:236657-293857 GCA_018584345.1 Thuja plicata
CTATATTGAATTTCTCTAGATATATTATCATAAATTCTCTCAAATCTATATCTTATTAATTTGGCATCCAAGTGAAAATATATTAGCATTCATTCATACTCCCTAACATATACCACATTTGATTTCTTAAGTGATTTGTCCCCCATTAGGGCATGCCTAGTATGAGTTGGTTTAAGTTTTGTAAATCTGAACTACGATGTCTCTGCAAGTTACGTAGGCAAGGCCATCTACGATGAGCCCCTAAGGCATTAGGTTTGGCCCTTAGGTCCTGTACATTTAATTTCTTCCTTGATCTTGCCACCCCTTTCTAATATTTTGCATAGTTTGCATCTCTTTTTGAAACTAGCTTTAAATACCTTATGATTGATTTAGCTAATTTATTGATGTAGCTTATCTTATGATGTTGTATGAAATCAACTATGAATTTTATATCATACATCTAACTGTGTAGCCATATATAGGAGTGCAGAAAATAGAGAGGAAAGGAGAATATGATACACAGGAAAGAAAGAGAAATGTAGGTATGTAGTTTCAAGTCATGTTGGTTATTGAACATCATAATAAGCTTTAGTGATCTAAGTAGATTTATTATCATTTTAGATTCTATTTAAATGATATAACAAATAGGTTCACAATATGTTTCTTTAATTAATATAGTATGTCATTGTTTTTAAAAAAAAATTGCAAATTAGATATGTTCAAAGTAGAATAAATAGTTTGTTTAATGTCAAATCTAGTGTTTGAATTTTGGGCATTACACAATTTCAACAACATTCTTATATTTGGGTGACCGGGTTTTCGAGCAATCCCTACCTACTCCCCAAGCATTGTGGGGATAGGATTATTCTTTTGGAGTATTGCAGGAAAATCCTAGAGCTCCATGCACTTTATGGAGTGAAGAAAATTACCTCCATCCCATTGCTGATCACTTGCGGGAATTTTTCTTGCAGCCTTGCAGTGGCCAAAGAGCCTAATAATGAGTTAAAAGGTCTAGGGCTGGCCGAGTTCTACCTAGAAAGGAACAATTTTGACCCACTCTGCTAGATTAACACAACATTACCCTGAGCCTCAGTGCCTCACGAGCCTCACTTGGCAGATTTTTGGGCAGATTGCAAAGATGATTTTGTCCAAGGTTGAAAGTATGAGAGGATGACAAAGGAATGATGAAGAGCCTCGACCTTCAGACCTTTCCAAAATACTTTTCAGATAGCGGGCCCTTGGAGGACCCATCATAAAAATTATAGGGGATCAATAAGTTAGATCTCCCTCTGGTGGATTGGGACACCCACAAAGTTTTGACTATTGAGGATTCAACCTAGGGTGTCGTACAACATAGCCATGAATATTTCGTACAAGTGTGCAAGAAAAGCACCCAGTGGGGTCCAATTTCACGAGGATACTCTTCAACCTCCAGAATGGCTAGAAAAAGTAGAGAAAAGGGGAAACCTAAAGAGAGCACCCCGGCCCAGGTTCCACCCCCAACTTCACTCCCTATCCTAGAAAGACTTCACACTCAGCTTGAGGCGTCCCGCCAGCTGAGTGAAAAAGTGAGCGCCCAACTTTCTCTCGATCTCCTAGTTACTCCGGTGGGATCTGCCCTCCCTTTAGGCTTTCCATCACTTGCATCACTCATGAGTCAGTAGATGGAGATAGAAGATGAAGATACAACTATTTGTGATGTCGGGGCCCCACTACAAATAAGAAGAAAGAAGAAAAGGGTGGATCATCCCCTGCTAAGCACAGATGTAGGTCCCAGGATGCCAACATTCCCTAGGTGGAACTTATCCTATCCTCCCCCAAAGGTGAGGATCCCCTGATGGTTTCCCCTCCCCACAATGATTTTGATGACCTCTTCCAAACGGAAGACTTGGTGAACTTGCAGGTCGATGTGGAGAGGGCGGTGGAGGAGATCGATGTGCAAGAAGGAGAAAATATCCTCAAGGAGGGGAAAAGGAAAGAAAAGGAAATTGCACTGGAAGAAGAAGTTTGGGAGTAGGAGAAAGAGAATGAGAAAGAATAAGAAAATATACCAAGTGTGGAAGAAACACCAGTCCCGGGGACCAAGACAGAACTAAGGCAAACACAAGATCAGCAGTCGACAATGGCTGGGGAAACCAGACCGTTCGGAACAACTGTACCTCTAGTCGTCACCCTCCAAATGCCTCTAGTTACTCTTGGTGACCTGTAATCCTAGAGTGTAACATTTGGAAAGGTAGTCTTTACAGACCAACAGTCAGATCCAGGCGAGACACCTTTAGCCCCTCCAGAAGATGTGCCCTAGGAGGAGAATTCCCTAGTGGATAACACCAAAGAAATTCAACAACAGTAGGATATGGGGGAGAACCTCAGAGACATGGATATAGATGTTACAGATGTCAAAGAAGGCGGGGTCACCGATACTACAAATGAAAATGCCACCAAGGTGGGAGAAATAGGGAATCTCAGGAGTGGGGAAAAGGAGTCCATAGAGACCACATATGTCAAAGAAGAGAAGCCAGATCCTGAAGGAGATCCCAGTATCTAGTACTTATCCATAAGACCACCCCGCCACCATAGTGGTTGGTAGAGTCAAGAAAAAAGAAGGCCCTGGCAGCAGCGAGAGTTCCCCTCTTCCTGGCCAAAATGATGGCCCAAAACAATGAGGCTCAGAAGCCTAAAAGGGCCTGGACCAACCATACCCTTTAGATCGATCTGGGAGGAAATACTATAATAGTGGTAGTGACACCTCCCCCAGATGTAGAGGAAGCAACAGTAAGAGCTGTAGAATATACAATCACAAAAGTTCCTCTAGGGAGGAGAGACAAATAGGAGGAGTTGAACTTGTTAAAAGAGGTGAGCTGGGCAATTGAGGCCTAATATGACAAACAAGCCCATAAACTGGAGGACAAAAAAAGAAAATATTGTAAATCTCCTTGGGATTCTTAGAAAATTGAGATAGTCATTTTCCATGATCCATCCGAAAGCCTCCACCTTCGGAACACTTCTCCCGCAGGGTGACATTGATACTCTAAGGGCCATAAAGAAGAAAACACAAGCTGTGGATGGGTGGGTCATTAAGAAGATCATAGTCATAAGGAAGTTCCTAATAGAGACACTCCTAGACCTCTATCAACCCAATAATATCTTGGGCTAGGTGAACGGAGCCATCTCCTTATGAGAGGTAAAAATGGAGAAGTATGAGGAATGGAGGTCCAAACTAGAAGAGATAATGAACCTCAAGGAGGAAGTCATCATAGAAATAGGCATTTTGGGAGATGAACCCTTTAGGTTCCTCCAGGCCCAACACTCCATACTTGGTCTAAAAATTGAGGTGAGCAAGAAACTGGTGGTAGCCCTTAAGGATAGAATCCTGGCAGTCTAGAATTCTTTGGATTCATATACAACATTTGTAATAAAGGTTTCGCAAGTCAATCCCTTCACTACCAGGACGTGTGCTCTAGAGGATTTTGTATTGAGTAAATTTTATGAGTTGATGGAGTCACGGTATTGATCCTCCAGGGATTTTGATGGAGGGAAAATTTTGTGCCTAACCAAGATGATGCTCCGCACCCATGACACAGCGAAGGTAGCTACAAAATTCAAAGAGGGGGCTGGGGATGTTGATAAGTAATTTGTGGCTGTTAATGACCACTAGGATGGCATAAAAGAGGTAGATGAGGAAGGAATCACCCATATTTTGGAGACCTTCAAAAAGAAAAAGGAATATTAAAGTCCTCCAGACTCCAGAGATTTTTTCCAACAGGGTAAAGTTTTGCAAATTTATTATTATTTAGGCGTAAGCTCCCGGACTCCAGAATTTTGAGTCCAAGTTTTGTATTCATTCATAGCAATCTGCATCAAGGTTCTCCAGAGCCGACTGATCACTGTCAAGTAGTTAATAAGGGTCATAGTATAGGTGATCCAGATAAGGATATGTTAGGCAGAAGAGATGGTTCTGACAGATGATTCTCCTAAGGTGCCGCTCCCATTAATTACCTGGTGCACATCGAAGACAGGGAGCCACAATTTCATTTATGAGGCATCTAGCCTAGTTTAATAGGACAAGAAAATTTCTTCCATAAGGACCTTGGCTCTCTTCTCTAGGCCAATTCTTCTTGATTTCTCTTCCATCTTGTCAGACCTCTGCACATCTCAAGGTGATTGTAAGTGGTGCAGGTAGTACTGGCCATGGATAATGTATTATATTTGGCAAGTGTATAGTTAGATTAGGTTAAGTTTTAGATCAAATGTGTGTATAAATAAGAATTTCGACGCCATAACAAGGGTCAAAAAAATTGATGATATTGCAGTCTAGCAAGTAATAGAAGCATAGCATTTTCAAGTTCATAGCATTTTACTTTCAATTGTTCTTAGGAGCTCAATGCTCAGTTGTTTTTTGTAGATTTTAATGCTCCCCTGGATCCATGAATGTACTCACTAGTGATGCTGGAATGTTTTCAAGTTAATGGAAGAAGGAAGAATAGCTTGTGCCTTTATGTTGTTGTTATTCTGATTTCATAAGTTAGCAAACATCTTTTGTGTAGTATGTTTTCTTATGTCCTTTTCTCCTATGTTTTAATTTAGATTAATGATCTTATCTCCCCTTTGCTATTGAATGCATGCGAATCATTGGTTCATTATGTATTTGGTATTTAGTATAGTTTCTTGCACTAGAGCATAGTTTGATGTTTGAATATTTGTTGCATAACTATATATAGAGATATGCATCTAACCTTGATCCATCTTTTGAGTTTTCTTTGATAGTCTAAATGTTTGCAGGAAAGCCCATCCCTTTTTGAAACCCCTGAGAAGATGAGTAAAAACCAGCTATCCTCTCAAACAACAGTCACCTTCCCAAATTAGACCCCTCACACCTTTGAGACCTGACTACCAGGTGCTTGGAGGCTAGGAGAATTCATTCTGTAGTAAACCTCTTCAAGAAGAATTGGCTAGTACCCCGGTATCCGATGACAACTTACCTCTATTGGTAGAGCCAGTCACAAAGTCTCATCAATAGATCTGTTTAGCCCATGTATGTTTTGTATTTGGGTCGTTCCATGTTAGGTGGAAATGGAACCATGTTTATACTCTTGTCAAAAGGAAATGGACATATGTGTTCCAAAGAGTTTTTTTTTTTTTTTAGTCTTTTCTTTCCTGAGTGTCGTAAGTTCTGTTTACATTTGGTATAATTTATTTTATAGTATTGAAATAGGTGTTTGTACTTCTTGTTCCTTCAATCTCTCAATGTCATAGTCTTTAAAAAGTTTCACTCCAAGAGAAGCTAAATGTAGGAAATATTTATCTTTGTCTTCTCCTATGATCTTTTCCAATGTTCTTTGAAACCTCCTACTTTGTTTGAAATTTTCATACTCATCTTTTGATACTTCTTCTCCACTGTTGAAACTAAACAAAGGATGACCATGATGTCATTCTTCTTGACTTTCTCCATCATCGTGGTCTTGGCTATATTCGTCAAAAACTGCACTCTATTTTTGATGAGGTGCATCCATTTCAGGTGAGTCTTGATCAAAAAGGGGATTGCAAGATGTCTCTCCTTGTTGAAAATTTAGTAGTCATGGAGGTCTCTCTGAGTTGTCAGCAAGGTATTGTTTATGTCTTGTGTTAATCATGAAATCTGGGTCTCAACTTTGTCAAAAGTATTATGATTATGTCAATAGGATTTCCAATTTGTCCAAATAGGTGTGTCCATGTTGTGAAAGAGTTAATGTGTTTGTTTAGAGTGATTGAATCCAACATTAGAGGGTTAGCATGCCCTGATAGTGAGCTGGGAATCAAGAGGATTTTTTGAGTGAAAAGACCATAGGTTTTGGGACCAATTGTGAGAATCCAAAAGGACATGCAAGGTATACTTCCAAATAATTTGAAAAACAATGATAGGAGGACTAGCAAGAACAACAGGACTAGACTAAAGATCCAAAAGGGTATCCAAAACTACTAAGCTTCTATGTTTGACATGTGTGCAAGTACCCACTATCCTGAATGCGACTCCCTAGATGCTAGCTTTGATTTACAATATGCGAACTAATTCTAAATAAATGTGAAATTATGCAAACTAAATGCAAGTCTCTTTACCATATCGGAGCCAAAAAAGACTAAATGCAAGCAAGTTCCCTAGATGCAAGCTTATGCAGCCATATGCGAGCCATGAATAACCAGATGCAAGCCTCTGATGGTTTTGCAAATTTTTTTTAGTTTGTCTTTAAGTATGTGAAATTATATTTAACACCAGAGTCTATCTGAGACTTTCTAGAATGTTTTTGAACAGCATGTAAGTCAATGAGTGTCAAAATGTTTCTTGTTTGAGGAAGTTATATTTTTAGTGCATTTAAGACACATCAAGCAATGTTCATTGGATGACCAAACACATCCCTATTCCCTAGATTCTATGCATAAAATGAAAATCTTTGCTTGTAGACTTAGGTACACACTCACATGCTAATCAGAATACAACCATCACCAAGTATGAAATGGCTCCAATCATGATGTCGTATTAGCCGACTCCAAATGCAAGTGAGGGCACAAAATGATGAGCATCTTGGGGAAATTACTATTTTCCTTGCACAAATATTATCACCCTTTTGGAGATAAATTGGGTTGTTTAAACTACAAGTGTTGATTATTTGTGGGCATCCATTCACAATTGTCCCCGGTAGAATTGTACAAGGAAAAATTGAGGCGTATAGCCCTATGAGTACTCAAATTTGTGTAGTATTGCAAGCGAGATTCAAGTGGCTCCACTCTCCACACATTTAAGAATGTCTAAGGAATGATGAAAAAATTCCAAGGACAAAAGTAACTACATCTTCTGAGGCTTTAGCCTTCAAGGAAGCATTTTGATTATAGTAAGGTGGAAGGGTTGGCATTCACCTGTCCTCACTTGGGTCATTCTCGGGAGATTTTTTCCTCAATTGGTAGGCCCTCTAATGTTTTGAAAGAAAGTAAAAGGATTGGCAACTTAGGAGTCTATATTTCTGATTCTTCATAAGAAGAAGACCATACTCTCATATCCATGTCATTTTCTCATATAAGCACATCAAGAAAGGTTTATTCCCTCATATTTTATAACTCAAGACTTAATCCCCCATAATGAGTTTCTGATTTTCCAACTTGGGAAAAGAGCATAATCCTCTAGTTGGGCCAAGAATTGTGTTTAAATCTGATTATTTAAGTGCCTATTTTAAGAAATTTGACAAAACACTTTTGACCAAATTTAAATGTTGAATTCCTCCAAATTCTAATCAAATTATAACTTGATTTTTGAGTTTCTAATTTTCCATGAAGGAAAGGAGCATAATCCTCTAGTCAAGTTAGCAAGTGATAGAAAATCTGATAATATTTTGAAAACTTGCAAATAAAGTTAGGTTGATTTCTTTAGGCAACTTGCAAACCACTAGTTAGTAGTTTTTCTCCATCTTTTTTATCAAAAAGTATTTGATAGCAATCTGCAATAAATCGTTAGGTTTCTCAACACCCAAAAATAGTCAAGGTTAGCAGATTAGTAATCAAATTTCAAAAATTTCAAAACAGCTAACCAAATGTGATTAAAGAAAAACAAGATGCTATTAAGGATCCGAGATGCGAGTCTTTGCAACTAAAGGTGATTCAAAATTTACCAGAAATGAGCCTTTATTGGATGTGATGGAAGATTAGCAGGATGTGATTCAGGAAATCCTGGATGTGAAGATCTTTCCCAGATATGAGCTTTTGCTACAAAAGGCGATCCTTGGTCACTAAATGCAACTCTGCACCAGAAAATATAGAGCATAGATGAGTGAAAAATGACTTTAAAATGAGGATAAATCTGAGGATCAGCCCCATGATGGGTGCCAAAAATGTGTGTGTATTTATTGGACCTGCAAGCTGCAACACAACACTTCAATATGTCATTATATTAATGGTTAAACTATGAGAATTGAAAGAAAATCATATGGAAACCATCAAAACTAACTTATTGCTTCCTATCCAAGAAGAGCGTAATTTAGATCATAATTGCCCTCAGATTATGCCTAAATCAGTGACATATACAAGCTTAGAATGGAAGATTCAATGAGAATTCAAACTGAATTGCAACTCAAATTTTATTTTAGTGCACCAAAGAAGATTATGAAATTATATGAAATTATGAACTAAGAATGCATTTAAATTTCTAAAAATTAGAGAAGAATAAGGATACTTTCAATATTTAAAGATCAAGGACCAATTAAGCTCAAAATTCATTCCTTTTATAAAATAATTTGAGAGATGAGTGGTTAAGATTTATTTGTGAAGAGAGGTGGAGATTGAATCTTTGGTGATCCATGTTAGTGATTCAAGTGATTTAACTCTCATTGGTTAATGGATTGAATTTCCATGTGCAAGTGAGGAGTTGTAATTAGGAGATTTATTTAATTCATTTTTAATTTATTACTTTAGCTAAGTATTTAATTGTTTTGATTTGATTTAAATAGGCCAATGTAATTAATGTAAGTTAGTGATGAAATCACTTTGATTTTAGGAGATTAAGTTATTTTAATGAATTATGCCAATATTTGAATAATTGTCTTAACATAATTATGGGTATGATCGCATAGGGAAAATAGGGTCTCTAGTTAGAGTAGACAAAATTAGGTTGGCTAAAGCACCTATTCCATGAAAGATCACATTTGATCCAAAGAACCTTGCACTTGGTCCAAAAAAGCACGTATTTGGTTTTGGATGTAGAACAGTTCTATTCGATAGTTATATTATGGATTTTCATAAATTCTAACATTAAGGGAATTTTTCATGACATTTAGGGAATTTTTCATTCATTTAGGGAATTTTGAATATCATTTAGGAAATTTTGCATCTCATTTAGAGAAATTTGCATAACATTTAGGAAAATTTGCATAACATTTAGAAAAAATTGCATATCATTTAGGGAAATGTGCATGTTAGATGGGAAAATTTGCACATCATTTAGGAAAATTTGTATATCATTTAGGAAAAATATTTCATAGCATTTGTTCTATTTTGAGTTACATTCGGTCTATTCTGAGTTCCATTCGGTTTGTTCTAGGTTGCATTTGGTCTAGTATGAGTTGCATTCGGTCTATTCTAAGTTTCATTTTGTATGTTATGAGTTGCATTTAGTCTATTCCAAGTTGCATTCAGTATGTTCTAAGTTGCATTCGGTCTGTTCTGAGTTGCATTTGGCATATTTTGAGTTGCATTTAGTCTATTCTGAGTTGCATTTGGTCTATTCTAAGTTGCATTTGGTCTGTTTAGAGTTTTATTTGATCTTTTTTGAGTTGCATTTGGTTTGTTCTGCATTGCATTTGGTAGCTATTTTTTAGCATCTAGTTAATGATAAGAAACATTAAATTTAAGTTGTACAAGTGATAAGTTTGACAATTAATTGGTGTTTTTGATGAAGTGCAAATGACTGAAGGGATCAAATCAAGAAAAACTCAGAAACTGATATACAAATCACCCAATTATTATCAAGAGAAAGAGGCAAAAAGGCTATACAAAGACGCAAAGAGGATACAACTAGCAATCGAAGCCAAAAATTTGGAAGAAAGGATTCACGCATGAAATAGGTATTGGAAGATCATTGATCTTTATCAAGCCTTTTATAATACTTCTTTCATTAATCTTGATGACTCACCTGTTTGAATATGGTGCATTTTAAGAAAGTTCAGAAAGAAAAGTGTAGAGCACCTGATTATTAGAAAGGGAATGAATCTAAAATATTGAATGATTATGCTAAGAAAATCCATAACGCAAACATAGTGGAAAAATTAGTAGAAGAAGTGAAAGCATATGAACATTACATAAAATTATCAAATTATATCAAAATAAGTTTCCATCGTTGGCTTAAGTATTTATTCATTCATTTGAGGTGGATTTGGTTTTGATATTTCTTTATTTTGTTCACTTGGTTGTTGAATTAACATTTGGGAGAAAAATTAGATGCTAAGGAGCTTGGAATGATCACCGAGGTAAAGTATAACAAAAACATTAAAAAACTCAAAAAAGTGCATAAGCTTCAAACAAGGTAAGTTGTAAAACCTTTGTATTTTAAGTCATTTGTTTAAATTGCGACATCTCAAAGTTGAAATCTAGCTAATTAAAATCCTATTATTGTTTTTCGAATAAAGCATTAGGCCTATGCACTCAACTTTTCAAGTTGACCAAAATATCAATCATGCTAAATTTTATAATAGCAAGAAAGGTTGAGAAATGAACAAACACTAAAATTTAATCCTTCATGTTTGTGAACAAAAATATTAGGTATATTCTCTTCACTTTTTAAGTGAATCAAAAATCCAAATGTTCTCTATTCCCTTTAGATTAAAAGGCTTGGAATTAAACCATGTTAATTATGTTTGTGAGGTGAAAACAATAGGGATATTATCTTACCCTTCTTAGGGTAATCAAACTCCTAGACTTGTTTCTCATTTTGAATTTCTCATTTTTCATAAACATGCTAGAACTTTAGCGGGCCTTCCTACCGAGAATGCAACTTAGCAAGGTTGGCGAGAGGGACGACCCAAAGTGGGAACAAGGTTAAGACAACATTTTCAACCCACTTAAAAAAAACTTAGTTAAGTTTAAAAACTTAGAGGGCAAATATATAAAATGCCTAGACTCATAGGGATACACGTCTCAATCATGCATGAATGAATATGTACTCCTTGTTTGACTCATTTGATATGTTTGTTTTGGAACCTGAACTAAAAACCTGGTTAATCTAACAATACTACCTTTTTAAAGCCATGTTGAACCAAACTAATCATAGGTAGATTGATTGAAGTGTTCTCTTGTGGAGACCTTGTCAAAACATTTGATAATATACACTTTTATGTACATCTTTTTAGAGTTTAGAAAATATGTATATTTGTGGTTGATATGCTTGATGATACACAATCTTGATGAAAAACATCCATTTTAAAGATCCAAAGTTCATAAAAATCATCATTCTTCTCAAAAGGATACTATTTCAACAAATATTCACAATTCCTTTTTATGTCAGTTTGGACAAGATCCCATCATATCAAATTATCTTTACAAGAAGACAAAAAATTTCATAGGTAAGTGACCACACCTCCTCCACCACCTAGAAAAGAACATCAATAAAATTACAACATGGCTGAAAAAAATGGTCTAGATATCCTAATAATGATAAAAGTGAAGAGTAGAATCTTATTTCAACCACCGCAAAGAAAATTCAATCTTTGCAATCACAAATCCAAGACCTAAAGGAAGAAAAGGATACACAATTCAAAGAAGACTCATTAATATCAATGTTTCCTTTTATCTTTAATCATTATCTAAACATGTATCCCTTTTATTCAAACAAAGAGGCATCTAAGAATGACAATCCTATCTTTGATCAAGAAAAACTTCATGACAAACCCATATTTGATCAAGAACAACTTCATGACCATCCTAGATTTGATCAAGAGAATGAAGATGAAGTTACATCAGATTTTTTTGAGAGTTTTGTCTATCAATAATATGACAACAACAAATTAGATCATCATGATCTTGAATCCAATACCTCTTTCCAAAATACACATGAATTTAAATGTCCATTGGATAGATCATTTACTCATTTGGGACAACCTTATGAATCATGTTTGGAAGAACTCCTTGAAAATAATCTCATCACATTGCCTCAAACAACTTCATCTGGATTTACATTTTTTAGAAACTATTCTGCATACCATCGACATAATATACATAAAACTTAAAATTGTGTAGAATTGAAACATAAAATCCAAGATCTAATTGATGATGACATAATTGAAGTTCAAAATCCTAATGATTCATTTAATGAAGAACAAGATACTACTCTCAAGAAACATCTAAACCATGAACCTCTCTAACTTTTCCACCATTCCTCCATCTCCTAAAGCTTCACACCCAGCTAAACCATCTCCATCAATAAATAAACCTAAGGATGATACTTTCCATTTTTACTATGTATGCCCTCAAGGGCTACCTCTAAAAGAGATCCAAGCTAACCTGCATCACTCTGCAAGTTTCTTCCATGTTTCAAAGATCTTAGACCCAAATATTTCATGTGCTTCAATTCCTATCAGGCCTATTAAAAATTATCCTTCATAATACCTTCAATAATCCCCCATCCATATCCAAACTCCTACCTTGTCCTTAGCAGTAGATCCATTTCAAGAAGGCAATTCAAAGTGTGAAGAAACAAGTCTTAGTAAAGATAAAGATTAACATACTATCCAATCCTATCCAATATTTCACCAAGATCCCATATCCCTATAGTCTCATTATTATTCTATCATACCCTTACACTTCTTCCAAGATGATATACCTCCATGTCAAGAAAAAAGTGTCCCTTAAAACCTCACATCTTATTCACCTCTTAAGCAAGATCATGATATCCCTTCCACTATTTCCAATGAGCCTATTGAAAATCAAGAGAAAAGTACCCTTTATAAATCATCCAATGATACCATCCCATCTCAAGAAAAAATTATCCCTCAAAGTCTTATATCTTATCCACCTCCTCAGGATATTTCTTCCACCATTTACAATGAGCCTATTGAAAACCAAGAGAAAAGCACTCTTTCTACCTCATCCAATGATCCTCTTCCATGTCAAGATCAAACTATCCCATCATCTCCTTGTCGTGAACCCCATGTCTACCTCAAAAATCCCTCACTCTTCCTAATTCCATTCATGGTATTAAATCCCATCAAGCTTTATTTTCTCCTGTCAAATCTATTCATGAGCCTATTTGTATAAAGATAAATCTTAAAGATGAAAGCCTTCAAAATATAGCTCACTCTAAAGATGTTGATATCCATTTGACACCTTATCTCCCTCCATTCAAATGTAACCATACACCTTCCCCATTCACCAAATCCATTTTTGGTCCCTATTTCCAATAGGTAAAATCTTCATCCCTTCCATCCATATTGGGTCCTTATATCTCTCCATCCATCATGCCTACCATTCCTATCTCATCATCCATTTACCCTATCATATATTAACATCAACAAAGGCACACATACTTGAAAAAATTCCAAGATCCTATCCATATGAACCCTCCATATCATTCCTATCCATCCATGAGCCCCAAAACCTTTAGAAGAAACTTGGATGTCAGAAATCAAAATCATAAATCCAAGAATCCATATATGTACCAAGATAAACATGTCCAATCTAATCTACATGTGATTAAAAATAAAAAATAAATATCCAAAAGGCCGCAAAGGTCCACCAAGAAAAAATAAATATCCAAAAGGCCACAAAGGTCCACCAAGAAAAAATAAGAATCAAACAAAATGTGGGTTCCTAAATCGCTCATTCAAGAATTAATTCTAAAGCATCACAAAGGAAATAAAAATCAAATACTATGTGGATTCCCAAGTCGCTTTTGCAAGGCTTGCACAAAAAAGAAAAATCAAATTTGACATTCAAGCTTCCAAAGGCTTCCGCTCCACCTTCTTTCAAATATTTTCCATCTTCCAAATCTATTTTGGGTTCTCATGTCCCAAAATCCAATACCTCAGATACTTCATCACCTTGTCCATCCATTTTGGGTCCTTGCATTCCAAAATACACAATCTTTCCTCTATCACAATTTCAATCTTTCCCATCCCTTTTTCCTCCATCATAACACCACCCTTCAAAGTGTGTGTCAAAGTTGATCTTTCCAACATTTCCATCCATAATATACATGCTTCATATCCTCCTATACATTATCCAACACCTATTTTCCATCCTTACATACCTCTTATCCAATATGTTGCATAAAACCTTAACCACCATCTACCTTTATCCTCCATATCTATTCTTTATCATCACGTTATCAATATCTTTGAGCATCTTTTCCATAGCTATGGTTCATTACAACATACCTTTAAAAGGGGTATTATCTAGAGTGAAAGAGGCATTAACTCCTTCATTTCCTATCACACATTCACTATCTTCCACAAATTTGAAAAAAACAAAAAAAAAAGAGAGAGAAGAAAAACAAATTAAATATCAATTATTCATCCTATGGTGAAAACCACTTCTTGTGGTGCCTTGGGAAAGTACCATGATGAAAACCTATAAAATAGGTGTCATGCATAATCCACCCTCTTGTACTCTACACTTGGGGGCAATTTCAGTACATTCCATCTTATCTATACTTTCTTGGATTATCCATCATATACTACATATTTCATATCCTACCATTTATACTATTTTCATTCATCTTCCCTCTTTCACCTTTGATCTTGTCAAGGTTGAACATATCCATGCACATAAAATATCTTGACATCTATTATCCTTTCCATCAACCTATTCACTTGTTACATCCATACTAGCCTATCATGATCTTTCTTATCCCAAATCAACCCTTGTCATCCCTAGGCATCTTGACAATAATTCCAAACCATCCACTCATGGCTTCCATCGAACGTTATCCTAATCATTCTATCCTATCCAAAATGACCCTTGAGTATTGATCAAAATGAAGGATTTCAAATGCAAAAATGTTCTTAAAAGCATCTTGACATGTCCACTCCTTTGGACAGCACATGCCTTTCATACCATCATGTCATTACCCTATATGCTATCTGAAATCACCTCACTAGCCTACATTGATGTATCTCTTTCTCTTAGCTTAGATAATCTTGAGAAATTAGTCTTGAGGGTCACAATACACATGCTTCCTCCATCATTTCCATATTCCCTCTAGCCTAACCTATTCATTCAACCACCTATCATGCCCTGCACCTTGCTAGACATTGGGAGAAAACAAATATGATCTTTCTTGAGAACTAGTCATCTTTAAAATCCAAATCATAAATAAAAAATCATGTCCAAAATCAAAAATCAAGTTTCAAAAATTGACAAAATCAAGAAAAGTTGAGAAAATCCACACAAGGGACATCATTATCAAAAAAATCATCAAATCATGCCCCCAATTGACAAAAATAACAACATTAAGTCACGGATTTTAAAAGTTAAAGATTTTATCAAAAATGTCAAAAATTGACAATCACATGGTATCATAAATCAAAAAATCAAAAAGCACATCAAAAATTTAAAAAAAGAAAAAATCAAATAAAAAAATTTGAAAAATTAAAAAATCCCCATCTTGGGGGCACTGCCCCCAAGCCCCCGTAGAAAGAAAAAAAACTGGGACGAAATTGAGCAAATAAATTTAAAAAAAAACACCCCAACATCAATTTTTAACAAATTTTTCATACAAACTAGTGGCATACATCCAATCTTCAAGAGATCATCATTGAAACATGCACAATAAGAATACAAACATTCTTCATCAAGATTTTAAAAAAAAAATATTAGGAGAGTTGAGCTTTTTAAAATCAAATCCAAATATCAAATTTCAAAACACATGATTGTTCCACCAATCTCAAACATCAACATATCAACATTAAATCCAAACATCAAATCAAGTCTTGGAGTTGTGTTTTTCAATAAAGTTTTTTTCATGGTTTTTGAAAGCTGCCTTGGTCCATTATCAGTGACAAATTCAATTAGGGGCACAATTTAGATTCTAGGAGCTCATCCGAGAATAGACATAAGTAAGATTTCAAATACCTTGATCAAATAAATAATCATAATCTTTCACACTTGTCAATTGATCCAAAAATGAAATTTCCAAAATTGAAATACATCATTCATATCCAATTCAAAGGCTAAGCAATCAAATGCTAAGTCAGAATATCAAAAATCAAATAATATGAACAAAGGATCAAAATTGGATGGAATTGTTTTCTAAGAAAATGGATCAACAAAAATATCAAAGTTATTTCAAAGATGTTTCTTTATTTTTATGTTATGTCTTTTTAGCAGATCAATGATGTTTTGAACTAGATAAGTAATGATGGAGACATGATCTTTTCAAGATTTATGCTTGTCAGGCTGTTTCCTAGACATATGCAAGTTCATCTAATGACATGATCATCAAAGAATCATCGAGGATGTGTGTATATCAATAAGGATAATACCTTTGTTTTTTTACATAAATGGATACCTTGGATATTTAGAGTGTTCATATCTTAATGACAAAATCCACTTGCAACATTGAATTTGACAAAATCAGTATTCATACTCTCATGGTGTGCAAATCTTAATAGTGAGGGTTGTACTAGTTTCAATGATTCGCAAAACCTCAGTGATGATAGTGGTCACATTGAATTTAATGAATGAGGTATTTGTACCATCATGGTTTGCAAATCTAACCAATGAGGGTTGTACCAATTTCAAAATGATCTACCAAAAATCTCAATGATGATAATTGCAAAAATAGAGACCAGTTATAAAGTGACAATATTTTAGTTGCATTCACATATTACATTCATGTTAGATTAAATCTTTCATTAATAATCATTATGGGATTTATAAAGGAAAGTCGGGATCAATCATCCAAGTCAAATCATCAAAATAAAAAGGAAGAGGTGAGGTCTATCAAATGTCCACAATCAAAATGTTTATCAAATGTCCACATCACGATACATCAAAAGTACATCCTCAAAGAAGGTAAATATGTCCATCACAAATCATATACCATTCATCTAGATCTAAGTATGACTACCTTCTGACTCTTTAGGATGACCCATCAAAATTCCATCACCTGTACCTATACGTGCACCCATAGATAGCCCTGTATCAACCCCCCAGAAGCTATTGGTTTATCAACTATCAAGTTCTTTAATCTAACAGTCACTCATATACCATATTTTTCAAACAAGTAAATCCTTCATCTTTTTTCCATTGAAATCACATCAGTTGCAAGTGTTGTCAAAACAATATTGATCTTTGATTTTTGAAATTTCACTATCAAGGATTATAGGTCCTTCACCCAGAACCCAAGGAATCAAGGTCAATTTTGAGTCTATATCATCTTAGACACACTTCATTTTGATCAAATCCCAATTCAAACCTTTGTCTATCACTTTTTTACAAAACTTTCATCAAAATTCTAGATCAATCAACCCATCATCCTATGTATCCAACAGTTTATCAATCATCATCAATCAATCCATCATCAACCATTACAATCATACCATCTAGCGCAATATCAATCATCAAATATTTCCCTTCTAATCTATCAAGAGATCCATCTCATCACACCTTATATGATCGATCTCTTGAGGGGGAATATCATACCCATCATCATCTTGACTAGATTATCTTTGAGGCATACAGTCGGTATCAAAAGCAGATCAAGGTCCGAGGTATTTTCTCATCTTAAAATTTCATCTTTTTGTCAGGATTTAAATCAACAAGGCTGACATTAATCAATTTTTTGCAATCAAACTAAATAATTTTCCTCATCTCCAATGCTTGAAAAATCATCTTGTTTTTAATCCTGATGGTTCATATTGGCACTAAAGGGTGTAGTTTTTGTAATCGGGGCACTATTTAAAATTGGGGACATCAGAATTCAAAATTCTTTTTTTTTTACATTAGGGAATCAAAATGGATTAATTTTCACAACAAAGGTATCACCCTATCAAGAAAATGACATCAAGTATCATATCAAGCATCATATCAACATTATCATATCAAGGACTCACATCACAACATCATCATCAGTATCATATCAGATCGGACATCAAATCAAGATCAGACATCAAACATTAGGTATTCTTTGAACCAATGCACTTTGCACATTAATTCAAAGAGGGGAATTTTTATACACCTAAAAGTGGTCAACACAAGTCAAAGCAAAAATTAATCAAATCCAAGCTATTTTGAATTAATTGCAATCGATAAATTAAATCACAAGGTAATTGAATTATTCATTTAATTTCTTAGTGAATCAATTGATTCAATTCAATTAATTTGAAATCAAACATGACTAAAGTAATTAATTATTTTAAATTAATTAAATTCTAATTTGTCTCACCCACCACTACATGACAAAAATCACTCAACCAATGGGGAATGAGAAAAGAGAGTACATGGATCACCAAAAAGGCTTTGCTATCTTGACCACTCAATCCTATAAATAAATCTTGTCCATGCAAAGGGGATGCATCTCTCAACCTTAACCTCAACCATACTTTGACTATGGTTAAATTACACTACCCCTACCCTTGAGAATCCCTATAAATAGAAGGCATTTCTTAGTGTAAATTACCAATTCACTTTTAGAGGACCAATTCACTATCAATTCACATCTACTCACTCACACTTTGCATCCATTACCATTTAGCTTTGAGTATTCTTAATTAGGATCATAATGGCAATTTGCATTTATCTTTGCATCATCAATCATATAGCATTTCTCATTTTCTAGGTTGTCACTAGGATCTCTAATGCAGCTGAGAGAAATAGTCCTTAGAACTAGAGAGAAATGAGACACTCAATAGGTTATCATTTCAATTGATCTAATCATATTTTATCTTTCAATTCAATTTTACTAACCCATTATTAGTGTTTCATTGAGTTTATGTTTAGATCAAACATACAGACTACACTACCTACCACCAATAAGTTATCAAAAAACCTCCTTGTTGATTACAATTCTATGCAATTTGATTAGATTTTTAATAATCTTTAGTCATTTGTATGGTTGTCCATGCATTTACTCATATGGGTCACCCATAAAACTTGTATGAAAAACTGCTTCCAAATCTTGTGTCGTATAACATTATTAGATTTTTTGTCTGGGAAGCACCCTTAACTCATACGGGTATATTCTTCATCACCCTCTTTGTCATCCATTTATCCATCCTAGCTCATATCAATTTGTTTTATTGTACGTCAAGTAATCTTTACTCATACAATTCTTTTTGCCAGTGTCTCTGACTGTACTTTGTTGTATGAAAAATAGTGAGCATTTTTCTATGTCGTAATGCCAAAATTTAATTTTTGTGATTGCTTATTTGGATTCATTGGCATATTTTCCACCTTAATATCGATTGTGTACTGATGATTTCTCATTTATTTTATAGGTTCAACTTGCTGATATTTAGTTCAGATGCACATATCCACCGACCATGAGGTTAGTTAGAGATCTCAGTGGTGTTCAAAGGGCACATAATTGTGAGTATGGCTTCAGCTAGTTGATGCAGATGCCAGCCATTCATGATAATCACAGTTTTCTCAAAGATTTAGTACAGAGATTCCATAGTGAGAATAATACCTTCACCTTCCTACTTAAGAGATCACAATTATTCTAGAGGACATATACATGAATCTGTGTATGTCTTTCATGGGTGAGAGAGTTGAGTATGATACAACACCATGATAGGGTATTTTTAGGATCTAAGATAGATTTTCTAGGATGATACCTTCTTGATCATTATATTATATGGGATGACATGATGAAGAGATATTCTGGTCAATTTCCCCTTGCACATGTTTTTGTTGAGTTTATTCGATTATTTGTTATGCCAGTTAGAGGAAAGCATGGATTTCTCTGTGGATGGGACCGCATGTTAAAGAGACTTCTCGCAAATCCAGAAAAGTATGGTTGGGGTTCATGTCTTCTCATGCATGTGTATCATGAGATGCATGAGATAGTATATCGGGATGTGAATGGAATGGAAGTTGGGGTCTTGTCCATCAGATATGGTCTTGAGATCACATCCCTATTAGTAGGTCAATTAATGATGATTCTCAATAGGAGGGAGATTATTTTGTATGTAGATCTACCAGATTTCTGACACATCCCCACTTGGGGAAGATTGAGTACTTGAGATGCCAGATAGATGATCTGGTTGTAGTGGTCTGGAGACCATATAGAGGGACAAAGGCCTGGGGATATTAGATTTCACAGAGGAGAGACATTTTCATCACCTGACCTTTGATCTGTAGGACTTCTTCCATTGTTGAGAGAATTTTTGTTTCTAGTTTTTTGAGATAATACGGGCAACAACAGATTGTCAAAGGAGTTCACATCCTATTCCATATTTTTGAATGAGGAGGGACTTGGCTAGGCTCCCAGCTTATCATTACCTCTTTCCCTAAAGGAGATTACATAGATGCAGAGGGGGATTTGGGATTACCTAGAGGATATTGAAAACATTGGGGTGACTCTATAATACAAGGAGTATTTTGTGAGACACCCATTCCCTAGATTTATAGATCCTCCTAAAAGAGCTCAGAGGATCCATGAGGGGGATGATTCCTCTAGCCGAGGTCAACAAGAAACTGCCCCTAGGAAAGGAGGAGGATATCCTGGTGCGAGTTCTAGCAGGGCACCAGTGACAATGCAACAGAGGAGGTGAGGCGAGGGAGTGACAGTAGGGTTAGTTTGAGGTGATGTTGAGATGGGTGAGGTGTCGCAGGTCCCATATTTTTATGTTTCATCCCAACAGGTTTGGCAGAGGAGAGATGAATAGGTTGATGTTGGTGAGGAGGGGACAAGGGATAAAATAGTGCATGATGTGATCCTCTCTCTCAAATCAAGGGTGGGATCACTACAAACTCAGCTAGTAGTTTCTCAGTCTTAGATAGTTGAGAGAGACTGCAGAATTAAGACTTTGATGGGGGAGCCTGATATCCTTTAGTGTGAGGTTATACATCAGTCAAGAAAAGTTTCTTATTATGTCATACCATACAGTGTGGCTGGGCTATTTGATTGACAGGTGGTACCCTTCTCTCAGTATATAGCTAGTGTTATAAAAATTGATGAAGTGATGCTAAGTGATGCATTGATTAGGATTGGTATAAATTTGATGACAGGAAAATTATTTATTTGGTTGTCATTGATGTCAACTACTGACTTAGTGTTTTTAGTATATTACCTGATATTATGTAAGTGAATCACGAGTTGCAGTATGTTTCTAATTTTTTTATTCTTATGGGAGGTTATATCATGTGTGTTGATGTTAACTTTTCCATCACAACATTTGATATGGAGAATTAATTTAATTATATTAGAATGGACTCAAACCAGATAATTGCTAAAAAATTCAGTGATAGATAGTAAGTGATTTGATTGTTGTTCTAGATCGTTGAAGTATTTGATGGAGTGGTCATATAATATCATTACAAAAAATTTCAAGACACTATATGTACAATCGTGAATCATAATGTTAACAGGTACTACTAGTAAAATTGACTAGGATTGGTGTTAACAAAATGAACAAGTAAACAAGACAAAGTTTTGGAACAGGTATGAAGATTTGTAGATCAGTGATGGAATTCGTTATAAAAAAAGGATTGGTGATGATTTTCATTACAAAAAATTTCAAGACACTATATTTACAATCATGAATCATAATGTTAACGGGTACTACTAGTAAAATTGACTAGAAGTGGTGTTAACAAAATGAACAAGTAAACAAGACAAAGTTTTGGAACAGGTATGAAGATTTGTAGATCAGTGATGGAATTCGTTATAAAAAAAGGATTGGTGATGATTTTCATTAAGTGGAAAGTTAGTTATGTGATTTTTTGGACTTACTTACAACACATTAATCGAGGTATACATTTGAGAAGGCTTCTTCAGGAAGTTTCTTTTTGGTCAAAAGAGGTTTCTAAAATGGCTCAACTACCAAGGTAAAAATGATGATAAAGGGTTTTTTACAAGTTTGAAAAAGTTATTCTATAAAGAAGAATAGTCGAAGAAGAACAAAGAGAGAGAATAAAGTTGATTGTGAATTGTAGAAGGATTTGGAGATAGAGAAAGAAAATAAATCAAGTGTGATCGAGCTAAGGAAGAATATATAGTATGATAATGTATTTTAGAGATTAAAAGGATCTGATCATGCAGAGGTAGTGCAGTTTTCATATATCAATTTATCTGTTCTTTTCTAATTATTATAACAGCAAAATCCCCTAACATGGTAGATGCTAATAGATATTTATTGTAAATCCTCTAACAAGGTGGCACATTATCTTTTTTTTAAAGACCTTTAAAAAGGATACTCCTAACATGGTAAAGATCCTAACAATTCTTAGGAAAATCCCTTAACAAGGTAACACCTAACAGTATTTCGTAACCCTTTACTAGGGTAGGCTCCTAACAGGGCGTATTCCAGAAGAGTACAAATTTTGTGGGTATCATCTCACACCGTGGTTTTTTCCCATTTGGGTTTCCACATGATAAATATGGTGTTTAAATTGTGTGTTTGATTATTTATGGATGTATGCATTGAAATTTTACTTATGTTAGTTGTTTCTATATGTTTTGGTGCATAAAGTTTAAAGAAGTTGAATTGATGAAATTGTATGGATTATTTATTCACCCCTCCCCTCTCATTAATTATACCTATATTAAAAATTGGTATTAGAGCCTTGGTCCCTTGATTGTGAAGGCTTAAAATCTTTGGGGAAATATTTGAAGATGTATAATAAGAAAGCACCTATGTTCTCTAAGGAAAACTTCTCTACATGGGTAAGCAGGATGAAACTACATTTTTTTGGCATTAGAGAGAAGGTATTAGATCATCTTACAACAAAGTATGTTCAACCTTCTGGCATCTTCACTCCTGATGAAATAAAGAGTAAATTGGAATAAAATTATCGTATGATAGAAATTGCAATTGCTTTACTTGATGTCGAGTTTATAGATATCAAAGAAATGGATAATGCTAAAGATATTTGGGATAAGATGGAAATAATCCATGGTGGTGATGCTCATGTACAGAAAGATAAATTAGACAATCTTAGAGGATAGTATGATGAAATCAGAATGCAGGAAGGAAAAAGTATTGGCCAATATAGAAAAAGACATAAGGAGGTTGTCTTTTCTATCAAAGGAGATGGTGGTCAACTTGATGATGATAATGTGGTAGGTAAAACCTTTAGAACCCTTCTACCACAATATGCTATTAGAGTCTCTTCTATACAAGAACTGAGATCTATCGTTCGTACAAATGTGACTCTAGAATCCTTGATTGGAAAAATTACTGCTTTTGAGTTGAGTAATTTTGATAACATTATGCTTAGATTAAAGTCTTCTTTCAAAGCCTCCCTAACTATTGGTTCATCAAGCAAAGGAAAGGAAGTCTCTAATAGTTCTGAAGGGGGAAATGATTATGATTTTATCCTATATGAGTAAAGAGAACAAGAAGAGTTGGAAGCACTACTAGCAAGGAGATTACCTAGAGGAAAAGGAAACTATCAAGGTAAACTACCCTTAAAATTATTTTCATTTGACAAAATTGGTCATCTTGCGTCTAGATGTCCTAACACTGATAGGAAGGATAAGTTCAAGAAAGTCAAGAACTTTAAAGACAAAAGTAAGAAAGCATGCTTCCTAGCAGAAGATGGAGTGACTGATGAAGAATTAGATGGAAGAGATGATGAGGAAGAGATAGTATTTGTTGCAGTCAAAGAAGATTCCTCAATTGGCGTACATGGATATAGTGAGGAGAAGGCATTGATTCAAAGCATGAATTATAGTGGTGATTGGATAATAGACAATGGGTGTACACATTACATGACCAATGATAAGGGAAAATTTATTTCAATCAAAGAATGTGATGGTGGTGCAGTCAGATTTGGTAATGGTTCACCATGTGTAGTAAGAGGTAAATGTTCT
This sequence comes from Thuja plicata, assembly GCA_018584345.1. Lineage (NCBI taxonomy): Eukaryota > Viridiplantae > Streptophyta > Pinopsida > Cupressales > Cupressaceae > Thuja > Thuja plicata. The sequence continues at coordinate 260,122 of MU228252.1, forward strand.
AAAGCACTTAATGATACTACCAATTTTGATGATTTTTATTGGGTTGAAGGATTAAACTATAACTTGTTGAGTGTTTCTCATTTGAATAACAAAGGTTTGAAGTTGGAATTTAGTAATGGTGTGTGCAAGATCTAAGGAACATCTAGAAAGTTGATTCCTGGTAGGAAACCTATTTTGATTGAACTCTACTAATAAACACTACTTGATTGCTAAAGTTGAAGATAGTTGGCTATGGCATAAAAGATTTTGTCATGTTAATTTTGATAATGTGATAAAGGTCAGCAAGCATAAATGTGTTAGAGGTCTTCCTATATTAGCTAAGCCTAAAAATTCTATGTGTAAAGAGTGTCAGTTGGCAAAGCTAACTAGGTATAGCTTTACAAGTAAGGTATATTCATCTCAGCACATCCTTGACCTTTTTCACACTGACTTGTGTGGTCCGATGAGAATAAAGAGCTATTATGGATATAAGTACTTTATCTTATTTGTTGATGACTACTCAAGAATGATGTCTAATATGTTTTTAAAGGATAAATCTGATGCATTTTGCATGTTCAAGGTGTATAAGGAAAGAGTTGAAAAAGAAATAGGTAAATCACTCAAATGTCTTAGATCTGATAGAGGAGGTGAGTTCACTTCACATGAGTTTACAACATTTTGTAAAGAACACAGAATCAAGAGACAATTATCAGCATCAAGAACACCTCAACAAAATGGAATTGTTGAGAGAAGAAACAGATCCATAATTGATTGTGCAATAACACAGTTGATAGAAAAGGAAGTGGCTCAAGCTTTTTGGAGAGAAGTTGTAAGTACTATTTTTTATACTCTGAATTAGGTACAACTTAAGAAAGGTACAAGACAAAAACCTCATGAGATATGGTATGGTCATACTCCTAGTATCAATTACTTTTAAAAAAAATTGGAAGAAAATTGTGCATAAAAAGGGATTATCAAAATGGTAAGTTTGATTCTAAAAGTGATGAAGGAATAATTCTTGTCTATTCTACTAGAAGCAAAGCATATGAGTGTTTTATCAAGAATACTACCAAGATGATTGAAAGTGAAAATGTTAGAATTGATGATTTCTCTAAAAAGAATGAGGAAGATAGCAAGAAGGAACCAGAAGACTATGAAAGATTTGTTTATGTTCAACTGGTGGAGTCATAAACAGTACCACAGATAATTAAAGTGTTGAATGAAGCACAACTGGTGAATAATGATTAAGGTAACCAAAGGACATAATCGGTACTCCCAAGGTATGTGAAACTGAATCATGCACAAGATCAAATTATTGTTGAAAAAAATGCTAGAATAATGACAAGGAGCAAGGTAAGAGAAAACACTTGTCTGATATCTAAAATTGAACCTAAAACTATTAAAGATGATTTAGACAATGATGGTTGGCTTATGGTTATGAAAGAAGAATTAGAGAAAATAGAAAATAATAACACTTGGAATTTAGTACCTAGGCCTACTAATAAGAATGTTATAGGTACTAAATGGATTTTTCAGGAAGAAGCTGAATGAGAAAGGAGAAGTGATCAGAAACAAGGCAAGATTAGTTTGAAATGGTTATGCACAAGAGGAAGGAGTATACTATGGAGAAATTTTTTTACATGTTGCAAGACTTGAAGGTGTAAGGATATTGTTAGCATATGCTTCCTATAAAGGATTCAAGGTACATCAAATGGATGTAAAATCTACTTTTCTGAATGGTGTGTTAGAAGAGGAAGTATACATTGAACAACTTGAAGGATTTACAAAGGACAGAGGTAAAGATATGATATGTAAATTGCATAAAGTTGTGTATGGATTGAAGCAAGCTCCAACAACATGGTATGAAATATTTCATGGATATCTTATTAAGATTGGTTTTACAAGGACTAGTGACAATAGCAATGTATATATGAAATCTAAAAGTGAATACATAACATTGCTAAAAAAAAATTGATGACATAATATTTGGAGGAAATGAAGCATTGAGGAGGTCATTTACAGAGTAAATGAGGAAGGAATTTGAAATGTATATGATAGGAGAAATCACATTCTTTATTGGAATTCAAATACAACAGAAAAAGAATGGTATATACATAAGCCAATCAAAATATGTGAAGGAGATTCTGAATTGTTTTGGCATGGAAGATTCAAAACAAGTGGGAACACCTATGTTCATAGGCTATAAGTTATCTAAGGAAGATTAATCAAAAGAGATAAATAAAACTTTGTATAGATCCATGTTCGGTAAACTACAGTATGTTATGCATAGCAGACCAGATATTTCACATGTTGTTGGCATTGTTTTAATGTTTTCATCAAACCCAAAGGACTCATATTTGGTTGCAGTAAAGAGGATCTTCAGATATCTTAAAGGAACTAAAGATTATGTCTTATGCTTGTGTATGTGAATTATGTACCTACAATCTACAACACAACACTTCAATATGTCATTGCATCAATGGTTAAAAATATTAAAATCAATTGAAAGGCATAAGGAAACCATTAAAATCAGCATATTGCTTCCTATATAAGATGAGTATGATTTAAGCTATAATTTCCTTAAGATTATGCATTAAATTAGTGACACATTCAGTCCTAGAATGGAATATTTATTGAGAAATGAAGCTAATTATCATGTAATTCATGCTTAAAAATGATGCAAGGATTCAATTGAAGCACAAATGAAGATTATCTAATTAGCTATGTGAAATTATGAAACAAAAATGATAGCATAAGGATGCATTCAATATTCTAATATTGTGGTCAACATAAGAGTGCATTCAATATTCTAAAAGCTGTGGGCCAATTGAGCTCAAAATTCAATCCTTTTATTGAAGAATTTGAGAAATGAGTGGTTGAGATCAACTTGTGAGGAGAGGTGAGGATTGAATCTTTGTGATCCATGTGAGTGAACTCTTATTGGTTCAATGATTGACTTTCTATGTGCAAGTAATGAGTTGTATTTAGAGAATTCATTTAATTCCTTTTAATTAATTACTTTAGCCAAGGATTTAATTGGGTTGATTTGATTTTAATAGACCAAGGTAATTAATGTGAGTTAGTGATGAAATCACTTTGATTTAGGAGATTAAATTTATTTTGATGAATTATGTTAATAATTGAATAGTTGGTTTGACATAATAAGGGGTATGATCATATTTAGGGAAAATAGGGTCTCTAGTTAGAGTAGACCAAATTAGAGTGGTTACATTTTTCCCTCTTTGAATTGATGTGTGTGTAGTGCATTGTTTCAAAGAATGTCTGATGTTGACTTTAGAAAGTTTGAGAATTTCATACTTGATTGAATGAAATATAACTGATGATATCACTCTTGAACTTGATTGAACTAAGACCGATAGTATCAACTTTGAACCTAATTGAACAAATCAACAAAGGTTGACTAAACAGAGATCTGAAGATACAAATTCTAATCTTGATTGAACAAGAATTGATAATACTGACTCTGAACTTGATCAAATGAAGGTCAGTACGAAGCTGCTAAGAGTTGTGAGGTATCAATTCTGAACTTGATCGAATGATAATTGACATTATTGACTCTAAACTTGATTGAATGAAGGTTAGTACAAAGTTGTTGAGATCTTGATAAATATATTAGAGATTATAGGCATAGATATCTAGTTTGTTTAGCGTTGAAGCCTTCTATCCAACAATCCCAACTTGATCGAAGGAAACTGCCATGCCCCTAGTCTTTTGATGATGAAGTCAGTTTTGTTGTTTGAAAAATAATTTGATTGATTTCAAGTGTGATCATGCCCTCTTGGGAACAAAATCAAAGGAAATAGAATAAAATCCCCCTTTAGAATGATAGATCAATGGAATAGGTTGATTGGATCAAAGAAGAATCAACTAGAGGATGCGATGAAGTGAAAGTGTGTTAAGAGAAAACACAATTTTACCAAGTTGACTACTTGAAAATTTTAATTTTGAGCTTGATAAAATGATGTATGACCAAGATTTCAATGTATGATGTGGCATTTGTTGATAGATAATCATGAAAAACTGATTGTGTAAAGCTTGCGAATCATTTTCTAAACATATAGAGCAATTCTGTATTTGTCGGAGACTATTGCAAGATTTTTTACTGTGCTGTGGAAAACATTGTCCTTGTGTTCAATTTCGTTCCTGATAGATCTGAGAAGAAAAAAATAGAGTACTGATATATACGAGATGAAATATTTTGATTATGATATGCTCCTTGTTTTTCTTTTGATATATGTTGTACGTGATAGATGATAAGATTGATTCACATTTGATGATGTACTTAGTCTTTATGATGATTTAGAATAGATTCATGTGATGACATAATTTATGCTCTTTGATTATTACTGATATATAGATGTGTTAGATGATTCTACATGGATGTGCATATGTATGTTTTTGAGATTTTGTTTTTGCAAATATATGTATGGATGCACTTAAAATGTAAAATGCAATACTTGTTTTCTCTATTTTTTGTATTTTTGATTTTCCCATTATGAATGCAAAATGAATTCCATGGATATGAAATTATATGAATATATCAATAACATAGATTAAGTAGTCAAACTTGGATTTTGAATGAACAAGGAAATCATTTTAAGCTCAAGTCCTTATGTTGTTTAAATTAATCATGCAATCTTAAGTGCAACTAAATGCTAACTTCTAGGACTATCACTGATCTTTTCACATTTTAGCATTTTATCATCATAGGGTGTTTGTGTAATGAAAATCATCGAATAGTACAACTATCAATGATACCCAGAAAGTATCATGAAATTCTAAATACTATTTTTTCTAGATGCAATGTCAAAAATAAACCTAAGCATCAAGGCATAGAGGCCAGGATGACTTGTCAGTTATCTCCTTTTGCTTAAGAATCATCTTTTGTTCCTATGTAATATAAGATATGAAACTTGCAATGACCTCTAATATTCATATCCTTAGGTAAATAATGTATCATACACCTTACATAGAATTTGGTTAGAAACATACAAGGAAATTGGTTCAACCTCACTATAGTTTACACATAAAAAGGATTGATATATATGCGGCTATCCACTCATGTTGGAAGCTCTTACCATAAACATCCAAATTAGGTGAAATTTATAGGATCATTGAAACAATAACCATATGTAGAAAACCAAGAAAAAATTATGTCCCATGTCCTTGCAACTCTTTGTCTTTTAATAGACGTCATGGAGTAACTCAGAAGACAAAATAAGCAACAATTGATAATCAAATAAAGAAAACTCATAAATGTTTACATGCCCCTAGTTTGAAACATCATTGGAACATAAAAAGAGTCATGATCAATCAAGATTAGTCTATATGTTCTTATGTGATGTTGAGGAACACCGTTGATTCATTTTTCAATCACAGTAGAGAAATCATCAATTGTAACTTGGAATTAAAGCAATGTATTTTTATGTCTAAGTAAGTGAGATAAATATTATCAGCAATTACAATCCAATGTAGTGTTGAAAAACACTGTTTGATTAAAGTGTTGAGAAACACTAGTATGATGTCTATTACAGGTAGGTGGTGTTTAAGAAACACCCTTTTTTTTTATGATGATTTTTTGGTTCAAGTATTAAGAAATACTATTTGTAGTAGAAAACCTTCCTAGACAAGGACCTAGGACAACCTAGCAACCAAAAAATGCCAACTAAACATGCTAGCAGAGATGCACTTAGTGAAAAATGACTATCCCTAAGATGCAAATATAGAAAGATCTCAAGCAAGGATAGGACATACATGAGGAATTCAGATTCAATCAATAGTAAAAATATGATCATGAAGGATTGGTGTCAGCAATGCATTGATAGATAGAGCATGAAGTATAAGTGACACCTGTTGAAGATTAAAAGATTTGTGATTTTTAAAGATTACAAATTCTCAAGCATGATCACATTTTTGTGCCCCCAATGTCTAGAAAGGTGTAGGGAATTACAGATGGATTGATAGATTATAAGTGGATCGGCAATGGTGGATGAAGTGGGTGAATTTCACTTTCAAGGACACTCTCCTCAAGATTACCCAAGCTAGGGAAAAATACAATAGAAATGTAGGCTCATGAAATGGTGCTAAATATCATATAAGATAATGACCTAATGTCATGAAAAGCATGTAGGATAGCATGTAGTCAAAAAGAGTGGACATGTCAAGAGAGTTCTAAGAACCTATTTTCCATTTTATTTTGTTCTTCCTTTTGATCAAGACCAAGGGTTCAACTGATAGGAAAAAACCTTCAAGATAAGGGGTGATGTAGGTATAAGTGAATTTTTTAAGGATTGGTGCTAGGATAGTGAGTATTGGCTTGGGATAAGAAAGATCATAATAGGATGTCATGGATAAGAGTAAGTGAGTAAGATGATAGAAATGATAATGGATGTCAATATACAAAGTGTGCATGGATAGGCTCAACCTTGTCAAGATCAGCAGAAGGAACATGGATGCACATGGGCTAGCTGGATGAAAGATATGATGGATAAGATGAAATGGAAGGTACTTTCCCCCAAGTGAAGAGTGAAAGTAGGAGGGATTATGAATGATGCCTATTTGCCAGGGTTTCATCATGGTACTTATCCAAGGCACCACAAGAAGTGGTTTTCACCATAGGATAGATTTATTTCTCTTTACTTTTGCTACCAAGGTGCCTGTTTACCAGATTTTCACCAAGGCACCTTTTCTCTTTTCAATCTCTTTTTTTTATTTTCTAATTTTAGGGAGGAACTTATGCCTCTTTCTCTTTGGATAGTGCTCCTTTGAAGGATATGCTAGGATAGGCCAAGGACACTGAAAGTATGCTCAAAGATGCTGATAGGGTGATGATAAGGGTATGAAATGGAGGGTAAGGGAGATGGTAGCCAAGAATTTATGTGATGGATTGGATGAGAGGAATGGAAGGATATGGGATGGATGGGATGTAGGGACCCAATATGGAAGGGTAGTAGGTAGGTATAGGATATTGGGTAGGGTATTGAAATTTTTGTGTAGGAAAAGATGGAAACATTAGCAAGATCAACATAGACACACATCTTGAAGGATGGTGGAATGATAGAGGAAAAGTGGGTGAAATGGATTGAGGTTTTGATGTGGGAAGTGATATGGATCTTGGTACACAAGGACCCAAGATGGATGTAGACATATTCAAAGTAATGGATTTTGGGACATGAGGTTCCAAAATACATTTAGAAGATGGAAAATATTTGAAAGGAGGTGGAGTGGAAGCCTTTGGAAGCTTGCATGCCAACTCTAATTTTTCTTTTGCGTTCAAGTATTTTAAGAATGACTTGGGAATCCACATATCTTTTGATTTTTCTATGATTTTGGATGCTTTAACATTCACTTCTTCAATGAGCGATTTTGGAACCCACATTTTCTTTGATTTTCTTCTTTTCTTAGTGGACCCTTGTGGTCTTTTGAATGTTTCCTTTTTATTTGTATTCACATGTCGATTAGATTGGACATAGTGATCTTCATATGTAAGTGGATTCTTGGATTTCTGATTTCTTTGTTTGACATCAAAATTTCTTCCAAAAGACTTTGGAATCATGGATGAATAGGTTGATATGGATGGTTCATAAAGATGGTTTGATATGGACAGTTCACAGATGCATGTTTTTTTTTATCTTGATAGGAGATATGATAAGTGGATGACAAGATAGGAGTGATAGGCATATTGGATGGAGGGATGTATGGACCCAATATAGATGGAAGGTTTGAAGATTTCAGTTTTTGGACATAGGGACCAAGGACAGATTGGAAGATGGAGAAGGTTGACTCTTGCATGCAAATAGAGGAATATAAGGTGTGAAATGGGTATCAACATCTTTAGAGTGAGATTCCTAACCAAAGATCTTATGTTTAGAATTCATCTTTATACCCATAGGCTCATGAGTAACTTTGATAGGAGTAACTTTGACAGGAACCATAGATGCTTGAGGTGACTTATTGTCATGTAAGGGATTTTGAGGAATAATGGTTTCATGAGGTGGATATGGAGGAGTATGCCAAGGATATGATGGGATATTATAATCTTGACAAGGATCTTTGTATAATGTAGGAAGAGTACCTTGCTCTTGATTTTCATTAGAATTATTAGAAGTAGAGGGAATATTAGGATCTTTCTTAGGAGATGGAGGGCTATGTATCTCTTGAGATGGAGGGATATCTTCATGGAAGAAATGAAAAGATGCAAGGGGATCATCCTCGGATTGTAGGGATATGGGACCTTTGTCAAATGTCGGAGGGGATAGGATAATGTCTTGATCTTGATCATTAGTAAGACTTATTTCTTCATATTTTGGATTATTCTCTTGACACAAATCCACTTCTAACAGAAAGATTAGAATTTTACTTTGTATGTGGGATTCTTGAAGCGTTGTTAGAAAATCATTCAGAATATGCATTGAAGTAAATGGAAGCTTAGGGTCTTTGATCTTAGAAGTGTGGAATATACTCACAGCAATATGTAGATTAGATTGGATTTCTTTTAAAGGAAGTCCTTGAGGGTAGACGTAGTTAGCATGAAAATCATTAGGTTCTTTATTTGATGGAGGGAATTTGGGTAGCTTTGAAGCTTTGTGAGATGGAGGAATGGTGGAAGAATTAGAGGTGTCATGTAGATCAATTCTAGACATAGGTTCATGACTTTGATCATGCTTGGGATCAGTATCTTCATTAGATGATTCATTATAATTTTCAATTTTGATTATGTCATCATCAATTAGATCTTGGATTGTATGCTTTAACTCCACACAATTTGAAGTCTTATGCTCATTATTTTGATGACAAGCACAATAGGTACTCACAAATGAGATTCCACATGAAGTGGTCTAAGGCAATGTGATGAGATTATTTTCAAGAAGCTCTTCCAATGTTGATTCATAAGATTGTACCAAAGGATTAAATGCTCTATCCCCTAGAAACTTAGATTCACTTGAACTCTCCAAAGAGATGTTGGATTCAAGATTATGAGGATGTTGATAAAAAATAGGATTGACATGATGTTGTGAAATAGCCTCTTGATCAAAGATAGGATTATCATAAGTATAGCTCTCCTTACTTGAAGAATATGAAGACATGTGTGAATTATGATCATAGAGAAGAGGAAATATTAATCTTAGTGAAGACCCATTTGATGATGTATCCTTTTCTTCCTTTAAGTCTTGAATTTTAGATTTCAAAGCTTGAATTTTCTTAGATAGGTCTTTAAGGACAATCTCTTCTTCCTTGTTATTAAGACCATAAGGTTTAGCCCATTTGTTTTTAGCCATTGTAAGATTTTATTGATCAAAGTGGCCCAATAGTGCCAAAAGGAGTTCAAAATTGTCCAAGTGTGTTTGTCCAAGGTTTGGTGATTGTGAGTTTGATTGTTTGAAGTGATTGATTCCAATGTTAGAGGGTTAGAATTCCCTGATAGTGAGATGGGAACCAAGAATATTTTTTAGTGAAGGGACAACATGATTTGGGAATCAATTAAGAAAACCCTAAATAACATGCAAGGTATACTTCCAATTAGATTGAGAAGCTGCATCAGGCGAACCAACAAGAAAAATAGAACCATACTAAAGAGACAAAAGGGTATCCAAAAATATAGAGTTTTTGAGTCTGACACATGTGCAAGTTCCCTTTGTTCTAGATGTGATTGACCAGATGTGAGCCTAGATATACGGGATGTGAGCCTAATCTTACTAAATGTGATCCTGTTCACTAGATACAAGCCAGGATTTACCAAATGTGAGCCTTTACCCACAAATGTGACCCTTTACCCCCAAATGTGATTTTGTTTCCTAAATGTGACCTACGGTTTACCAGATGTGACTCTCTAATGAATTTTCCTAATTTTTTCCACTCTGTCTTGAATAATGTGAAAAAATTTCTGAATCTAGGGTTTGTCTGATGAATTCCAAAGTGTTTTTGAGTAGCATAGATGTCTTTGATTGTCAAAATACTAATTTTTTTGGTGTGTTTATCTTTTTATTTCAATTTTGACATATCAAGCAAGTTGTTAAGTGACCAAACACACCTATTCCCTAAAATCTATGGCATAGCATGAAAATATTTACTCATAGACTCAAGTACACACTCAAATGCTAATCAGAATATGGTCATGACCAAGCACGCAATGGCTCTAGTCATGATGTCGTATTATCCGACTCCAAACGCAAGTGAGGGCATGAAATGATGAGTATCTTCGGGAAATTACTATTTGCCTTGCACAAAGATTATCACCTTTTGCAGATCAATCAGTTGGTATTTACTACTAAGTGTTTTAATCCAGGCATCCATTTGCAACCTGTCCCCCATAGAATTGCACAAGGAAAATTAAGGTGTATAGCCCTATAAGTACCTAAATGTGTGTGGTCTCGCAAGAAATATTAAAGTGGCTCTTCTCTATACACATCCAATCATGTCCAAGGAATGATAGTCAAAATTTTAAGGAAAAAATGATTACATCTTCCAAGACTTTGGCCTCAAGGAAGCATTTTTATTATAGTGAGATGGAAGGGTTGGCGTTCACCTGTCCTCACTTGGGTCATTCCCAGGAGATTTTTTCCTGAACTGAAAGACCCTCTAAAGTTAAAAGAAATAAAGAGGATTGGAAGCTTAGGAGTCTATATTGTTGGAAACACTGAGAGGGGGGGGTGAATCAGTGTTTAGCTAATTATTCAAATTTAGCAACTTAAACATAAATCAAATATACATCCAATGAAGCTTAACATAGGAACACATAACACTTGATATGAATACAGGGAAACCTTGATTAGAGGAAAACCCCAGTGGGAATTAGTACCCACAAATATTGTACTAGTATAATGAACCTGTTAAAGTTCCTTTGCACTGTTAGAAGTAGTCTTTACAATGCAAGTACAATGACCTAGTTAAGGGTCTAAACCTGTTAGGAGTCTTTTAAAAACAACCCTATTAGGGGTGAGGACTCACTATCCAAGAGCTCACTGCTCAAAGAGAAAGAAGGCTACAACCTCCTGAGAATAGATATGCACTATATCCAAAAGTGAACTGTTGTATGTGACACATATGTCTGATCAGTTCCAGTTATGCGCTTATGCTCTTAAATTCTTTAAGGGCTCTATCTCATGCTGATATCTTCATACTACTCATCTATACATCTTCTCTAACTATTTGTATGACTCTACAATATATCTTTACATTGCATATATATATCTTTATGCCTGAATAGACGCGACTATAAACAAGACCTTAGTCAGCCCAAAAAAAATATTCACAATGCTTCCAAACAAATTGGCTTAAGTGTGTTTACAAAAATGTTTAATACATGATTACAAACTTATTACAATAGGCACTTAGCCTTTACATAAAAAAAGATTACACGCTAATCAAAATAATGAAGTCGGCTTCATACTATGTATTCTGGAATGCAGGTGTACTTGTTCTTTCTATAACTTGTCTATACTTCCATTTTGTACCATGCGTGTATAGGGTAAGCATAATAAAATACCATATAGCTTAAGTCTGAACACGCATATCCTAAGATGATCGTACTCGCATGTGTTGATGCCCTGATTGACTGCAAGTCACTATTTTATTCTATCTTCTACACTTAGTCTACTTTCACTTCATAGTTTACTGTCAAAACTTCATATGACTTTGTTTCCATAGTGACAACACAAAATAAGCCATATGCTCCCTAGGAGTCAACTTTCCAACAATCTCCCCCTTTGTCATTAATGGAAACAAAGGAATGTGGCCAAGTTACTCAAAATTGACTAACAAAAAAATTGTATATCATTATACTTTATAATATATACTACTCCCCATATATACACATATTCCTTGTATATTAATCCCCCTTTGACATTAATGACAAAGGTGTCAAAATTGTAAGTTTCTAGAGACTTACTCCATATATACATCTAGATATACAACCTGAAGATTCTTTATCTCTTGCTACCAGAATGCCTTCATTGCATCGACTGTTTGGAGATGGGTGCATAGAGCATAAGTAAGCTTCTCCATTTTTATCAGGTCCATGTAGGAACCTTGATCATATGTGACAATAGTGGCATCAATATATTTGATGTTCTCATCTAGAACTTCCAAGGAGGGTGCTAGTGCATTTCTCATTTGAGTCTGTCTGATTCTTATCTTGTTAATCTCAAATGTTTCCTTTTCAATCTTGTCAAGCTGACCTTGATAGATACTGTTGTAGATTTTCATGTCTTGCATGGATTTCTCGACTAATTTCCTAATATTTTTGACCAAGATATCTGCCTCCTCTATCTTCTTGATATGTTCAGAGGTGAATTTCACCCTATCCATGCAGTTGGCTATTACATTTCTGCCTTTAGCTGCTGACTCTTTCAACATAGACTGACCAATCTTCAATGACTTTAAATCTAAAAAAAAATTATTTACTAGTTCATTCAAACTTTCCTTTTTGTACTCATCTTCTGTAATTCTAATAGATGAGTCTACTAAGCTTGTAAAATGTGCTTTGAAGCTTGTTAGTATACTATCTACATCATCAACTAACTGAATTTTTGCTACTTTATTGTTTGCAGGTGCTAGGTCATTCAGAATGTTTATGGATTCTAAGAAGAGAGGATTCCTCATTACCTATTTCTCTTTGGCCTTTTCCATGGCTAGGACACTAATCTTGATTAATTCTTCTTCTCCCCAAGCATCCAGACTTGCTTAGTCAGGAGTTAAACTTGACAACAATGAGGTAGATGGTTGAATGGACAGTGTGAATATGGTATTCTGACTAGTATCCATGCATTCACTTTTAACTGGGATCTCCATGACTGGTATCTCATTGTTTTGATTATCCTCCTCTTTGTTCAAGTCTGTTGAATCTATAGAGGGAACTTTATCTTGTTGCAAATATGTATCATCAGTTCATGCCTTCTCTATCTCTTCTGAGTTTACAAATGCTTTTTCAACTTTATCCATATCATTATCAGAAGCAGTCATAGATATCTTGATATCATCAATCACTATAGTATCCCCTAAATCTTTTGTTGTATCAGAGACTATTGAGACTGAGGGCGCTGAAACCTATCAACCTGTTTTAGGTGCATTCTGAATTACTGGTTCTACAACCTATTTAGGAGGAACTGGAGTTGCCTTATCTGTAGGCATTGTTGATGGATACATATGTCTATCTAGAAATACCCACTCAAATTATTTATGAGTATCTTCACCGACTAGATCATACTCCTTGTTCATGATATGAAGAATTCTTGTTTTGGTTCTTAGGTGTGGCTTTACTAAATCCAACAAAATGACTTTCTCATCATGCAAGCACACCGGGGGAAGACTATCCAATGTTTCTTCTCTTATCCTCATATCCTCTTCAATTGCTTTCCTCTTTAACATATCAAGTATGTTTCATACCTTGTATGGTATGATAGTCTTGAGTTCTAGTATAGTCCTTTTGAACTTAATCATATGAGAGATGATCATAGAATGAATCTTTGATTTGTCTCTCTCTTGATATTTGTCATATACATTCTTGAGAGACTCTAGTCTTCCTTCATTGACAATTTTGTTCCTTAAAACATTAAGACTACATCTGAAACCTACCTCGGGAGGGTCTTGTGTGTTCTTTACCTAGCTCCTTGTAGTTCTTGAGGATGGATGACTAGTGGGCACTTGCTTCCTTCCCCTAGACTTCTTGCTAGGTACTGATGGTGGAGATGCATCCATATTAATGGTAGTTGATGGCATAGATGTATCTTCATTTGATTTCTTCTTCTTCTTCTTGGGCATATCATCAGCCTTTTCTATTTTTACTTCTGTGGGAATCTTCTCAAGTTCTTTGGCTATCTTAGCTTCTCTCGCTCTATCAAGATCTTCTTGTGTAACACCATGAACTTTTAGGATATTTGAGGTAATCCTAGATGCCTTCCTTTTGTTCTCAACATTGTATAAGATAGAATTAACTTGATTTGTCTTTTCTTTATAAGTTCCCCATCTAGGTTCATTGGGATCCTTGGGCGCAGATAAGAGAACTTGTGCATAACCTTCCAAAACTTGTTCTTTGACCTCATAACTAAGAGGGTGAATCCATTTTGTCCTAGGTTCAACCACCTCCATGCAAGTATAGTCAATCTTCACCATGAAGCATATTGTGTCTTTTTACTTCTCAACTACTTTCTCAGGTATCCTGAACCTCTTCTACATCTTGATCCTGAATGTCTTGATGTCCATGTCCATAGAATCTTTCACTCTACTCTCTGATGTGGCTTTTAGTGAAATCTGTGACATAGTGGGTTTGCTTTTGTTTAGGTAGAGATTTGCAACCTTTCCTACTATGTGGAAGTAGAGATATATGATCAGTGAGCCAAACCTAAATATCTTTCTCTTGTCATGCTTGATAGCTTGGATGTTGTTAATCAATTGAGCGTGCAATATCTCACATAGGTTGTACTGAGTATTTTCATTCACCATTTTTATTGTTGCTAAGATAGTAGCTGTAGATACACTATTTAGTCTGCTTGTGTGCTGAAATTTATAACCTAGTATCATGGTAACTAGCTTTATGTCATCTTCCTTGATGGGATCAACTTTCATACTAGGCCTATCACTCCTAGATAAGCATGCCTAATCAACTTGTTTCTTAACATCTTTACCAGTTGGAAGAATTGGTCCAGTCTTGGGAAGTCCAGTCATCTCATGAATTAGATCTGCAGTGATGCAGACCAAAACCTCACCTATCCAGTATAGGTCATCATGTATCCTACTTAGTAATATCTTCACCTATTCTAGCTCATAGAATTCATGCGCATTGGAATACTCAAAGATAGGTTTATCAATGAGATGCACATATGCATCCTTGAATGTATAATCTGGTTTCATCATAGAACCCATGAGAGATGCAATGTTGTTGTCTCCAACCGTTTCCTTCTTACAATACACATATGCATAGATGTCTTCTACATGTATGACTCCTAGTGAAGCCCTCGATAATGCTCCTTTGACATCATCCAATATGGGCTTGAATGGATGCTTCTTAAAAATAAATCTCTTCCTCTCAACAATGTCGAATACAATAGGGGTTTCCATACTTACTTGCAACTAGGTTAAATAGGGTTTCACAATGATTTTGAAATGACATGACTACTAGGGTTCCATTACAAATGTAATCCATTCACAAACCAACTAATCCTTCAAGCTGTAGTGCTTTGATGCTTGATGCCTATCTTCTTTCTGAATGCTTCAATCTCAAATGCACAGTGAGGTTTTTAAGATCTTTTGCCAATTTATATAAAGATCAATTGCATTTAATGCTCATTGTCATAAAGCGGTTTACAGAGAGAACTTCAAACTTTATTCTGAGCAAAGTAAAGGAAATACATTAATTCATACAACCTTAATTCATGATTACATGCATGAATCCATAGGCACATACTTAGAGGTGAGTATACCAGCCACACAGAGGTTCAGAGCTAGAATAGCTCCCCCTAAGACCATGAGGGTCAACTATTCAGAAGTAGAAGGTACGTCCACTGAGGATGCATCTACTACCTTGTTCTCTTCATTATCCTTCTTTACTTCAACCCATATTTTATGTGAGTTAGCTTTGGCTTTCAAAAACTTGACTTCTCCTTATTCTTCAAACAAAGACTTCTTAGGATTCTCTTGTTCTTTTGTTCTTGATATGCAAAACCTTGAGATGTGTCCATCTTTTCCACATGAGTGATAGATGATAGGAGGTTTGGTGTGTTTATTCATCATGCTACATTGCTTGGCTGTGTTTCCATTGTATTTACATATCTGACATGTAATGTTCTGCAAGTTTCTTTGAGGTTGATTTCTCTGATTGAATTGAGTTTGATTTCTTTGGTTCAGTTGTGGCTGATTTCTTTGATTTGTTCTGCAATGAATAGCCCTATGACCAAAATTATTACAAGAGTAACATAAATGATTGAAGATTCTTACATTATTACAATCTCTTGCCAAGTGTCCATGTTTTTTACAGGCATAGAAAGTATGGTTGACTGCCTTGTGCTTATCTTTTGGTGATTCTACTTTAGTCTCTTCATGGTTTTCAGTTTTCTTTTCTTCTGAAGATTCTGTTAGAGCTTTCTTTCTTTCTTGTAATGAGTTGACCTCAATTTGAGATAAAATATATCCCATACCAGTGGTGTCACCTTTTAGCTTTTGTGCATAGAGATGTGATTGAATCAAATCAGAGCTTGTGTGTAGTTTATCAATCTTGTCTTTTTCTCCTGATAATTCAGAATCAATTTTGTTCTTGATATTTTCCAATTCCAAGATTTTCATACTGGCTTGCATGAGTTCTTCATCCAACTATTTTTTTCTTTGTTCTTCTCTTCTCTTCATTCAGTTTCAAATCATTGGTGGAGCAATATTTTAGTTCTTTCCTTAGTTTCTTGATAAGCATTTGTGAGCCATCACAATTTAGTTTAAGTTCTTCATTTTCTTTCTCAGATCTGTCTAGATCTTCAACGACTACTTCAAGATTCTTGTTCAGATGTTTGACTTCTATTGAATCCATGATCTCCTCAAGTGGTTAAAATTTTCTCTCTGAGGGCCAGGCTCTGATACCAATTGTTGGAAACACTGAGAGGGGGGTGAATCAGTGTTTAGCTAATTATTCAAATTTAGCAACTTAAACATAAATCAAATATAAATCCAATGAAGCTTAACACAGGAACACATAACACTTGATATGATTATGAGGAAACTTTGAAATTAGAGGAAAACCCTGGTGGGAACTAGTACCCACAAATATTGTACTAGTATAATGAACCTGTTAAAGTTCCTTTGACCTGTTAGAAGTAGTCTTTACAATGTGAGTACAATGACCTGGTTAAGGGTCTAACCTTTTTAGGAGTATTTTACAAACAACCTTGTTAGGGGTGAGGACTCACTGTCCAAGAACTCACTTCTCAAAGAGAAAGAAGGCTACAACCTCCTGAGAATAGATATGCACTATATCCAAAAGTGAACTGATGTATGTGACACAGATGTCTGATCAGTTCAAGTTACGTACTTATGCTCTTAACTTCTTTAAGGTATCTATCTCATACTAATATCTTTGTACTACTCTTCTATACATCTTCTCTAACTATTTCAATGACTCTAAAATATATCTTTACATTGCATATATATATATATATATATATATATATATATATATATCTTTATGCCTGAATAGACGTGACTATAAACAAGACCTTAGTCGACCCAAAAACAATATTCACAATGCTTCCAAACAAATTGGCTTAAGCATGTTTACAACAATGTTTAATACATTATTACAAACTTATTACAATAGGTTCTTAGCCTTTACATAACAAAATATTACACGCTAATCAAAATAATGAAGTCAGCTTCATACTCAATATTCTGGACTGTTGGTGTACTTGTTCTTTCTGTAACTTGTCTGTACTTCCATTCCGTACCATGCATGTATAGGGTAAGCATAATAACATACCATATAGCTTAAGTATGAATGTTCATATCCTAAGATGATTGTACGCACATGCGTTGATGCCTTGATCGATTGTAAGTCACTATTTTGTTCTGTCTTCTACACTTAGTCAATTTTCACTTCATAGTTTACTATCAAAACTTCATATGACTTTTTTTCCATAATGAAAATGCAAAATAAGCCATATACTCCCTGGGAGTCAACTTACCAACATATATTTCTGATTCTTCAAAAGGAAGAAGAGCATACTCTCATATCCATGTCATTTTCTCCTGTCGAATACATCACGCAGGTTATTTCCCTTGAATTGTCAAACTCAAAACCTAGTCCCCCATATCAATTTTTTGATTTTTCAACTTGGGAAAAGAGCATAATCATCTAGTTTTACCAAGAATCGAATTCAAATCTAAAAATTTAGGTTCCTATTCAAATAAATAAACCAAACACTTTTGAGCAATTTAAAGTTTATTCCCCCAATTTCTATTCAAATCTTAACTTGATGTTTGAGGTTCTGATTTTCCATGAAGGAAAAGAGCATATTTCTTTAATCAAATTAGGAAATGGATAGAAATTGTGTTAAGTTCCTTTTGAAAAATAAGTTTTGTTCAAATGCATAAGGAAGCCTAGAAAAACACTTATTAGTAATCTCATTCCATCTTCTTAGCCAAAGAAGTCTTTAACAACGTCTTGCAATAATTCATTAGGCTGCTCAAATAATAAGATTCGTCCAAAAACCTGCAAAGTCAGCTGATTAGTTATCAAATTTATCAAACATGCCAGTAGACTAACCAAATGCATTCTAAACCTTAACTAAATGCGATTTTATTTCCTAAATGTGATACAAGAATGAACAAATGCGATGAAAGATCCTAAAGGCGAGCCTTTACACTAAATGTGATCTGGGATTAACTGGATGCGATCTTTTACCAGAAATGACTTAGGATTAATTGGATGCAATGCAGGATATCTGGTATGCAAGATTCTTACTGAGATGCGATCCTTTTCTCCTAAATACAATCCTTTTCTTCCAAATGCAGGTTTGTACCAAAAAATAGAGAAAAAAATATTATCAATTGGCTCAAAATGGTGATAAATCCGGGGCTCTGCCCCATGGTGGATGCTAGAAACATGTGTGTGAATTATGTACCTGCAAGATACAATAAAACACTTCAATATGTCATTGCACTAATGGTTAGGAATATGAAAATCAGTTGAAAAGCATAAGGAAACCATTGAAATCAACATATTGATTCCTATCTAAGAAGAGTATGATTTAAGATATAATTCCCCTCAGATTATGCATTAAATCAGTAACACATTCAATCCTAGAATGGAATATTTATTGAGAAATGAAGCTAATTATCATGTAATTCATGCTTAAAATGATGCAAGGATTTAATTAAAGCACAAATGAAGATTATCTAATTTTCTATGTGAAATTATGAAACAAAGATTACAGCATAAGGATGCATTCAATATTCTAAGATTGTGGGCAGCATAAGAGTGCATTCAACATTCTAAAATTTGTGGGCCAATTGAGCTCAAAATTCAATCCTTTTATGGATGAATTTGAGAAATGAGCGTTTGAGATCAACTTGTGAGAAGAGGTGAGGATTGAATCTTCGGTGATCCATGTGAGTGAACTCTCATTGGTTCATGGATTGACTTTCCATATGCAAGTGATGAGTTGTATTTAGAGAATTTATTTAATTCTTTTTAACTAATTACTTTAGCCAAGGATTTAATTGGGTTGATTTGATTTAAATAGGCCAAGGTAATTAATTTGAGTTAGTGATGAAATCACTTTGATTTTAGGAGATTAAATTTATTTTGATGAATTATGCCAATAATTGAATAGTTGGTTTGACATAGTTAGGGGTATGATCACATTTAGGGAAAATAGGGTCTCTATTTAGAGTATACCAAATTAGGGTGGTTACAATGGTATGGTAAGGATGGAAATTTTTATTTGATTGTATTTACTGATACAAATTGGGTAGGAAATGTTGATGATAGGAAGAACAAGAATGGTGGAGCATTCTTTCTTGATGAAAGATTAGTCTCCTATACTAGTAAGAAACAAAATTGTATTTATTAATCTATTGTAGAAGAAGAATATGTTGTTGTTGCTCTTAACTGTCAACAAGCTTTATTGATAAAATAGATTCTTGAAGGAATTCATGAGAAGGTAACGGATGCTATTGATATCTATTGTGATAACACTAGTGCAATAAATATTTCCAAGAATCATGTGATGCACTCGAAGACCAAAAAACATTTCAATAAAATATCATTGTCTAAGAGAGAAAGTAAAAGAGAAGGAGGTAAGGCTTGATTCTGTGTCTACTAAAGAACAAGTTGCTGATATATTCACCAAGCTGCTACCAAAGGATAAATTTGAATATCTTAGAGGTAGATTAGGGGTTATTCCCTTATCTGAAGTTAATTAGAGGATGATGTTGATTGCATCAGTTTATATGTATTTATCATAATATAATATGTATGAGTTGATGTAGGGGTGGGAAAATCCTAAAGGGGATAAGTCTTAAGTTTGATACTAAACTGGTATAATGAGAAATAAATATGAAATATTTAGTAAAGTATACTTAGAGGTTACTAAATGATTTGACACCTTTGGCATTGGTGTCAAAGGGGGAGAATATGTATGAACTTCCCACAAGGGGAGATGTGTATTTTCTTCAAAGGAGTGTATGAAGGAGTGAGAAGACAAAAGTAGAAGATCATAGGAAAAGACATAAGTGAAAACATTTTTGTAGAAATTAGTGATGTTTATAAGAGTGTTGCCATCAATGCCAAAGGGGAGATTGTTAGAATAACTAATGCAATGATACTAAGTGATTCATTGATGAAGATTGGTACAAATTTGATGACAGGAGAATTAGTTATTTGGTTGTTATTGATATCAACTACTTGACTTAGTGTTTTCAGTATATTACTTGATATTGTGTAAGTGAATCATGATTGCAGTATGTTTCTAATGTTGTTATTCTTATGAAAGGTTATATCATGTGCATTGATGTTAAATTTTTCATCGAGATGTTTGATATGGAGAATTAAGTTAGTTATGTTAGAATGGACTCAAATTGGGTAATTGCTAAAACATTCAGTGATAGACACTAAGTGATTTGATTTTCTGTTTCATATCATTGAAGTATTCGATGGAGTGGTCATAATATATAATTGTAAACAATGTCAAGATACTATATGTACGAATGCAAATCATAATGTTAACCAGAACTACTACTACAATTGACTAGAAATGGTGTTAACAGAATGAACAGGTAAACAAGACAAAGTTCTTGAACAAGCTATGAAGATTTGTAGATCGATGATGGAATTCATTATAACAAAAGGATCAGTCATGATTTTTGTAAAGTAGAATGTTAGTTATGTGATTTTTGGGACTTAATTGACAACACATTGATCGAGGTATACAATTGAGAAGGATTCTTCAAGAAGTCTCTTTTTGTTCAAAAGAGGTTTTTGAAATGGCTCAACTAACAAGGTAAAAATGATGAGCAAGCCGATGCGGTCAGAGGAAAATGTTTTATGAGTATCTAGATACATTTTATCTTACCTAGAATGATCTGGATCATTCATATCTCAGATCTAGGGGTTTTTTTCAGTCGGTGGAAGTGATTCTATAAAGAATAACATTTGAAGAAGAATAGAGAGAGAGAGAGAGAGAAGAAAGTTGATCGTGAATTGCAGAAGGATTTGGAGATAGAGAAAGAAAAGGAAAAAAGTGTGATCGAGCTGAGGAAGAATATATAGTATAGTGATGTATTTTGAAGCTTAAAAGGATCTGATCATGTAGAGCTAATTCCATTTCTATCAATCATTTGTTGTTTCTTTCTAATTGTTGTAACAACGAAATCCCCTATCAAGGTAGATGCTAACAGATCTTTATTATAAATACTCTAACAAGGTGGCCCATTAGCTTGTGTTTAAAGTCCTCTAACAAAGCTAATCCTAATAGGGTAAAGATCCTAATAGGTCTTAGGCAAATTCCTCAACAGGGTAATACCTAAAAGTGTTTTGTAAACCTTTAACAGGGTAAGCTCCTAACATGGAGTATTCCAGAAGATTAGAAATTTTGTGGGTATCATTTGACACCGAGGTTTTTCCCCCCTTTGGTTTCCACATGATAAAGAAGGTGTTCACATTGTGTTTTTTATTACTTATGGATGTATGCATTGAAATTTTACTTATGTTAATTGTTGCTATATGTTTTGGTGCATAAAGTTTAAAGAACTTGAATTGGTGAAATTGTGTGGATTACTAATTCACCCCTCCCCTCTCATTAATCAGACCTATATTAATAGCTAGATAAGAGGGAGCTAGGTCACCTAGGAAGGATGATGTACCACCTCCTCCTCCACCTCTAGCTAGAACCGATGAGGGAGAGGCAGAGAGTTAGGAGATATATTAGATATACCTTTTTTATCTCTCTAGATATTGTAC
Source organism: Thuja plicata (assembly GCA_018584345.1). NCBI lineage: Eukaryota > Viridiplantae > Streptophyta > Pinopsida > Cupressales > Cupressaceae > Thuja > Thuja plicata. The sequence goes on from MU228252.1 coordinate 282,056, forward strand.
CCCATTTGACATTGATTTTGATGATATATATGAGACACGTGATTCAATCTCATTTTACTTTGTTCATTGACATAATTGATAGTTATATGAGAGGTTCAAGATTTTTTTTATTCTATATGATTTCTTATGTCGATTTATGTACTTTTATTTCCCATATGAATGTATGCATTGCTCATGATCATGAATATGGATATGCTTTACTTTTCTTATGAAAATGGATGATCTTATGGATGAGTATAATGATTCTTATGAAAATGTAAATGTAACTGTCATGTTTTGTTTCTCTTTCAATGTTACAATATGGATGCAATTAATATGCAATGGATTTATGGATCTATATGATATGCTCATGTATGTTTCTAGCACCCATGTATAAAGTGTTATGTCAATACACAGGTACTCGATCATGTCTATGATGACAATGTGCAATTGACTACTTGTGAAGAGATGATGATCACTAAAATTTTAATTTGCATGCCGTCATAAGATATATACAATTCAAAGAGCAATGTTATCATGCCAAAAACACTTGAAATGAAAAAACCTAACGTGAATACAACCTAGGACTTAGTCACTGGCTTTAAGATGTTTTTTTTTTTCACTGAGCATTTAAGACATAGAATGAAAATACAACCCTCACTAGTGAGAAAACCATGAGGATATGAATATGACATTGATCGGATTGAATATCAGAGATAGACATAAGCACCAAGGCATAAACTTTCAAGATGACCTGAATGTCACGTCCTTTTGATGTTTCAAGTGAACATAAGTACCAGGGAATAAAGTGCCAAGATGACCTGAATATTTCTTATGTGAAAATACACCATAAAAATAGAGATTATTCTTTTCCTATGAAATAGTGATTATTATGTCTGCAATGATCCTTTTATCGTTCATAACCTAGGACAAGTTTAGCATGTATACCCATAGTGACCCATGCGTTCACATCCTAGGGTAAATATTCAAATAGCACAGTAATAAGAAGTTACTCAAAATAGACAAGGAGATAATTCCAACCTCAATGTAGCATATAAATAAAGAGATTCAAGGAATGTTTGGCATTTTCACCTTGATGTGAAGGCACTTATTACAGACACCCAGTTTATTTCATGTTTCCATATCATCAGAACCATACCCACAAGTAGAAAACAAAGAAACTTATTATGCCCTAAGTCCTTTATTCTCTAGTCAATATAGACATATTTGAGTTACTCAAAGAGAATAATAGGAAAAATTCAATTGAAAAGATAACATAAAGAAACTTTCAGCATAGCTCAAATAGTTTTAGTGATTGTTTTTGTTTCATGAATATGATTGTCTTCATGTCCTTGTGTATTGTTGAGATGTCAGTGGAAAAACCTTGTAGTGGTTAGGAGATAGGAAATTGACTCAGATTGGAAAACCAAATGTAACTCACACAATGATGACTTGGTTAAAACTGCTAGGACATTTAGATTGAACAGTTCAATTGTCCTAAGACTGTGATGTTGATCAATCTCAAGCCATGAATTCTCTAGGAAGAACCAAGGTATCAGAAAAATGACTTAAAGATATGTAAAAACTAAAGCAGAAGCCTATGAAGGCATGAAATACCAAGAAATTTATTGATAGATGGAGCACTGAATTACAAGAGGTGCATGTTTACCAGGTTTTTACCATGGCAATTTATCTTATTTTTCAAAAAAAAACTGTATTTTTCTCTTTTTCCCTTTTTTTTATCTTTTGATTTTTTTGGTATTATCAAGGTACCTATTACTAGGTTTTCACTAAGAAAATAATTTTTTCAGGACTTTATCCAATTTTTAGATTTTTTTCAAAACATTTTCCAATTTTTAGGGTTTTTTTTTGGACATTTTAGAGTTGTACATGTTGCTAGATTAGAGAATTCTAATTGTAGAATTTGTTCAAATGGATGGTATTTATAGGTTCAAGGAGCTATTCTCCTTCTATCATTGAGATATGATAAGCTCCAGACCCAAAGACTATAATAATGATGCAAGGACCCAGCCAGTTGTGTTCAAACTTTCCTTTTTGTTCTCGATGTTTTTGATTCCTAGGATTCTCTCTTAAAACAAGGTCACCAACTTGAAATTCTCTGTGTCAAACTTTATTGTTGTAGCCTATACATTCTCTTTTGGTAATCTCTAAGGTGGTTGAACTCTACTTGTCTATGTTTATCTAGCAACTCGAGTTCTTGCAATCTAGATATTTTGTACTCTTCATTTGTCACAAGACCCGACAAAGAAACTCTTAGAGACAAAATTTCAACTTTGATTGGTAATACTTTTTCTGCCCCATATACCAAAGAAAAATATGTATCTCTAATAGAGGTTTTGATACTTTTTTTGTAAGCCCATAGATTCATATTAAGCTGAAGGTGACAATCCTTTCCTAATTTTTTTACCGTTCTATGCAAGATAGTAAGTAGGGTTTTGTTGGAGGCTTCAATTTTTCCATTACCTTAAGGGTAGTAGATAGAAGAGGAATATTGTTTGATCCTAAACTTGTCATAGAGCTCATCCATATCCTTTTTTTTGAACTTCCCTTCGGTGTCAATCATAATTGAGGAGTGGATCCCATACCTATAGATAATATAGTTGAGGATAAACATAGAGACTTGTTTTCTGGTTTCTTTGATCATTGGAACCACTTCGACCCACTTTCTAAAGTACTCAGTGGTCGTGATGATAAACTTATGACTATTAGATGAAGAAGGATATATTCGACCGATGAGATCAAATTCCCACTATTGAAAGGGCTAATGAATGATAAATGGTATGAGCTCCCTTGTTGGAGCATGTATCATATTACCATGTAGATGACATTTCTTACAAGTCTTAGAAATTTTGATAGCTTCTTTTTCCATATTCAGCCAATAGTACTCGACCCTTAGTAGTTTTTGGACTAGAATTAGAGCATTAGAGTGAGATCCACAAATTCCTTCATAGACTTTAGCTAATGCATGTTGAGACTCTTCATGTTTAGCACCTAATAAATGTACCATCTCAACCTCGCCTATATAGGTCATTAGCTATGATTAAATATCATGAGGCATTATGAATCAAGTGTCATTTCCAATTTTGAGTAAGGTTATCAGGAATAATTTGGTCACATAGCTATGAGTAGACATGGTTGTATCAAGATGATTCATGTCCAATGATAGAATAGATTATGTGGGAGTCAGGCAAGTTGTAGGCGGGATAGGGTAATGCTTCCACTAGGAACTCATAGCATAATTTATTTTCTTTTAGTTGTAACATTGATGCAAGTGTATCCATAGCATCAGCTGCCTTGTTTTCTGATCTAGGTATCTGTTAAAATGTGATGAAGACAAATTATTTATTAAGATCATCAACCATCCTTTTGTAGGGCATCAATTTTTCATCCTTATTTTGATATACATCATTAATCTGTTTGATTATAAGTTGAGAGACACCATAAATATGTAGCTCAACAACCTTCCATTAAATAGCCATTTTCATACCATTCACCAAGGCTTCATGTTCTGCAATATTATTAGTAAAAATAAATAGGATCTTGTATGCCTTTGGGAGTGAATATTTTTGAGGGGTTATAAAGATAAATCCAACACCAGAGCCTATTTGAGTGAAAGATCTATCAAAGAAAATTTTCTAAGATTGTTGAGTAAGATGTGTGATAGATTCATCTAGATTTTCAATGTTTAGAGGTTTATCATCTTGAAGAGGATCATGATCCACTTGATCATAAATTGCTTGTCCTTTTATATATTTTCATTCTACATACTCAATATCAAATTCACTAAATATCATAACCCATTTAGCCAACCTACATGTTATTGTTTCTATACTTAGAAGCAGTTTGATAGAGTGTGCAAGTATATAGTGTCTTAGTTTTTGTGAAGCAAAGACCATGGCTAATAAATATTTCTCAATAATAGTGTAATTCATCTCATATGACACCAACATCCTACTAATGTAATAAATATCTCATTCTCTTTTATTCTCATCATGTTGGGCCAAAAGTGCCCCTGGTGATGTACTTATAGCTGATATATAAGTAATTAATGGCTTTCCTTGAATAGGAGGCATTAAAAAAGGTGGATTGCAAGATATTCTTTTATTTGTTTCAGGTTCTTTTCAAATTCTTCATCCCAATTGTAGGTTATTCCTTTGTGTAATGTCTTTGTGAATGGTTGAGTTGTATCAACCAACTAAGAAAAAAACTGTCTGATTGATTGTAACCTTCCTTGTAAGAGTTCTCATTTGACTTATGTTCTTCAAGGGTTTCATTTCCATGATAGCCTTTACTTTTTCTGGATCAACTTCAATACCTTTAGCTAAAACAATGTACCCTAACAGTTTTCCAGATGTACCACCAATGCACACTTCTTAGGATTTAATCTGAGTTTTAAATGTTCCATTCTATCTAAGATTAGACCAAGTTCTGCTAGATGTGTTGATCTTTGCATAGATTTTACCAAGGTTTTATCTACATAATCTTTCATGTTTTTATGCATCATGTCATGAAATACTGTAGTCATAGCTCTCTAATATATAGAACATGCATTCTTTAAGCCAAAGGGCATGACATTCCAGAAGAATGTTCCCCAAGCACAAGTAAACATTATTTTCCCTTGATCTTCAGGTGCAATTTTAATCTGATTTAACCAGAAAATCCATCCATAAAAAAATGAATTTTGTATCTAGTTGTCATGTCCACTATCATGTCAATATTAAGGAGTGGGAAATCATCTTTAGAAAATGATTTGTTCAAGTCTCTAAAATTTGTTCACACATGAATTGATTTGTCCAGTTTAGAAATAGGTGCAATGTTTGATATCCATTAAACATAGTTAATAGCTCAGATGGATCCTTCTTTAAGTAACTTTCCAGGCTAGCTTTAACAAGTAATGAAACATGAGGATGCATTTTACAAAGTTTCTTCTTTATAGGTTTTACTCCCGGAGCAATAGAAAGATGATGTATGATAAGATTAGGATCTAGACCCAGCATGATAGAATATTTCCATGCACATTTGATATTTTTTTCCTTGAAGAATTCAGTAATATCTTTAAATTATTGCACTGATAATGATTGAGATACATGTACATTGTATAGAGATTCCACTATTCCAATATTCACAGGTTGTGTTGTTTCAATAAGCACTAATGAACATTCCACAAAGTGACATGGAAAAACATCAAGTGTCTCATCTTTAGGTGCCTCAGAGAGGTTTTCACCATTAGATACGCCTTTTATTTTTACTATTTTTGGTTCTGATAATGCAACAATGTGGTTTTCACCACCAGAACTCTTATTTCATTTCATTTAATTTTTAAGACTAAGATACTTGATATCTACCTATGTCATGTTCATGCTAGGTTCACTAATAGAAGAGGTCATAGGTTCAACAACATTAAGATAGAAAGCCAAGACATAGTCATTGGTAAAATTGGTAATATCCATGGATTGGTCTTGAATAGTCTAATCAATAATCTCAAGATGCATGAGGGATAAAGATTCAACAGGCTTGAGAGAATTCACAGTATTCTCATCATAAACTTGGACCATCAAGTTGAGCTCTAAAACACCACCTTACATAAGCATGTTTAGACTTTTAAGAGTCATAACATCATTATAGGAGTTCACATTAGCATTTTGAAAACCTAACTCATCATACCTACCTATAGACCCTTCACCTACCTCAAACCAAGTTACATATTGATGCACGACATCTATATATTGTCAATTGTTTCTTCAGACAGAGAATCCCATTCATATTCATTGGAATCTATTTCAACCTTATAAGACATTTCTAGGACATGAGTGAAGTCCTCTAACTGCCCCTAGTAAGGATGTCTCTCTTCTTCCACCTCCTCAGACTCATAAATAATGTCATTGGTCCTTTTCAAAAAAAATTATATAGTCATGTTAGCTTCCTTTTTATCAAGTTTTTCTTGTGAAGCAGAAGCTTGTTCTTGAATAGAATTGATATGTTGTTCATTATTGGACTCTTTCTCAATTGTATTCACTTGTGGATTATATACTATATCATTTTCAAGGAGACTTGAGACATCAGGAGGGATAGGATAAGGAAAAACATCTTCTTCTTCAGAATTATGCTTATCAAAGATAGGTGTACTCTTGTCTTTTATAGGATGAAAGTTAGCTATTTTTAAACTGAGACCATTTTTATCCCTAGGGTCTCTATATTCCACTTGAATTGGTTAAGTTAGATCTTTGTGATTCATCCCTATGGGACCTTTTCCTTTATATCCCATGTGTTTCATTAGCTCATATCCTTCATCATATATTCCAGGAGAAATATCACAATTTTTGACTTCTCTATCTTCATATTCTCCTCTAAAAATCCATGAAAGAACAAATTTATCTTCATTTTCATCACCAAGGGAAATAATTTACTGAGAAAAATTACCATCATGTATGACCTTTTCTTGTGATTTTGATGGTTTCATAGTTTCAGAAGGTTTTCATTAATATCTAGATGATGGGGGAAGAGATGTCAATGAAAGCACATGTTTTATCTTATACACTCCCATTATAGTATCTATGATGTTGAGATTCTTCAAAACAAAGTCTTTCATCATAGCCAAGGATCTTTCAGTAGTTTTTTCTTTAGAAGCTTCCTTGTTATGAGGAACAAGGGTGTAAGAGGATTGTCTTAATGCATTGTAGACATAGCTAGTTTCTATAGGAATACTAACTTCAACTTTATTGTAGGGGAACTTTATACATTGGTGGTATTTGGATGATACATATTGCATCTCATGAATCCATGTTCTTCCCAAAAAAATATTGTAGGCTAAAGGAAGATCAAGAACTTGATATATTACATCTCGTTCTAATGGTCCTACCTTGATCGGCAGTGTTGGTGCCCAAAAATGATGGATTCACTTTTGGCCAAATGATAGGTATAATGGTGATGCACCACTTGATACCTAATTTCACTCTGATTTTGGATTAATCAAGCCAAGGCTGGTAGACCTAATTTCACTTTGAACTATCAAATTTTCTATGTTGCACAACTCCGTACACAAACAAACAAAGTCCCTCCCAAGGTGGTGAATGATCCTTGGAGGAAAAAACAAATCTCCTGATAATTTCTAATATGAAACTTAACTAAAATGATAATCACTAATATCCTATTTCTAAGGCTTTGAAATAAATGATTTAATAATCTACAAACTACAAAGCATGAACTAATATAATAATTTCCAAATAATGATTAGATTAGTGCCTTCTAAAAACTTGGGCTATAGAGTCAAATAACTTTCAATCTTACGTACAATTGGAGACAGTTTTAAAAACATACTTTTAATAAAGAAAGACTATCAATTCACATGTTTCCACTTGACTTATAATTCAAATCAATCTTACAGCTAATCTTATCAAATTTAACTCAAATTAAGAGACCAATAAAAACAAGAGAAGATACACAAATATTTCAATTGATATTTAAACTATATATTAATTTTGAATTATGATACTCAGGGAATTCAACACAGTGAAATACTCTAATACACTAGAATATCTGAAAGACTAATTGAAAACATATAACTTATAACCAAAAATAAAAAGAAGGGTATTTATCTTTATTGATCTTGAAAAACTCGTACATTGAAGTTCATGTTGCAATTGTGATCAAATTCTATTACACAATGTGTTTCTCAACTTTATGATTACATTTTACACCACATATATATGTGTTTGAATAGTTTTCATACCCCTTTAGGGTAAAAAGACATCATTTTTCATTAAAATTTTGAAAACACTTTTGAGAAAAACTAATCAACTAACTAATAACTACCTATCTTTCGGATTTGGATTTGGTCTAAAATCCAAATCAGATTGTACGAACTTAATATTTTTACTGGAGATGGGAAATTTGATTTTACAAACTGGGTCTTTTTTATATTTTAAATATGTGATCATTTTCATTCTTTTTTGACATCATCTTTATAGCAAGTTGAAATTCCAGCATCTCTGAAACCTTCGCTTACAGAATTTTGTTTGTTCCTGTCACAGAGCTTCCTTCCCTAATCCCTCAAATTTTAATTAAATTTAATATGTTGTTGCATCCCATTTCATATACTTCATCATATAATCAATTATTGGGCATGGATTTTAGGATGCCATTTTTAGAATTTTATCACTATATAGGACTCTAAATTTTGCCAAAAATTTAGAGCTCCAACAGGCAAGACCACTAGAACCTTAGATGATCTCTCTTATTCATCATATGATTTAATTTATATCTTCTTTCTAGGATCTATATCATGCTCCAAAAATACTAGTTGATATGATTAAATTGTAAGTACAAATGTTTAGACTAGTACCTCTGTCTATCAAAACACGCTTGACACAATGTTTATCGATCATGACTTCAATATGTAATGGGTGATTATGTGGATGGTTAAAAGAATTATCATCTTCTTCAGAGAATGATAGGTAGTGAGGTGAGGAAGGATGACCTACCATAGATTAAAATCTATCTAAGTCTATCTTTAGGAACATTTCCATCTATCAGAGATTTTAGCAAGATATCTGTGAGCAGGAGATATCTTAAGTAGTTCAAAGATAGAAATTTGAGCATTGGTTCATTGTAGTTGCTCAACAACACTATAAATAGTAGAGGATGAAGAAACCAAATTTTTTTATGTAGATGGTTTATAAGTAGTTGCATCTAGTTGTATATTCAAACTCCTTTAAGACTAACATTTTCTAGAGTGCAGGTGATGACATTTGTATATTCAAACTCTTCATCTTTTTCTTAAAAAATATCACATTGCAATGTTTTTAATGAGATGTTTCAAGCATTTTAATGACATTTTCATCATTGGTATAAGTTTAGTTGACTTTAGCACCGCTCTTAGATTTGGAATTTTCTCCCTTTTCATAGTTAGGTAAGGGATTTTTAAAGGCTTTATGATCAGTATTTTTCGTATGACCACCAACCTTGATTACACCATTGGAAATAAGATCTTGATTAACATGCTTCAGATTCATGCAATTATTAAATTTGTGACCTTTGTTTTGATGGTATTCATAGTAATTGTTGTCATTCCACCATTTAGGTTTAACTTTAGGCTTGTAAGGTTTTAAATTATCAGGCAATGTGATGATGTTGTTGGCTAAAAGAGTCTTTAGAATTTTCTCAAGAGTCCCTCCCAAAGGGGTAAAATCACATTTAGGTCTTGGAACCTAGGGTTTTTATTTCAATAAATTGCTTGATCTCTTAGAAGAATCTGTTGTAGCACTTTCAGTAGCTTTAGTGGCTTGGATACCACTAGTTAGATTAAAGATTGTTGGCTTTGGTTTGAGAATATCAGCATAAACCACCCCATTATTAACAATATTACTATTCTTATTCCAATATTTTTTTTTATCCTTGTTGTTGGAGTTGGAACTAGAACCGTACTTGGTTTCCTTATAAAGGAAAATTTCACCTTTTTTTTTAATTACGTCCTCTATCTTAGAGCACTTTCCACCATCTCATTAAATGTAGGTTGGCCTTGCATATGAATGTCATAATTTAATTTAGAAATGAGAGTGTTGATAAAGATGTCCATTTTCTTAGATTTAGTAATTAGATGTGGATATCTAGAGAAAATCTTCATGCATCACTAAAGGAAAGTAAGGAACGGTTTTCTCATTTTTTAATTCATTTTACAAAGTTTTTTTATGGTTACAGGATGTTAAATGTTGTACGAGTATTGTTGGAGAAATATCTTGATTAGTTCCTCAAGAATTTTTATTCTCGTAGGTAGTTTTGAAAACCATTCCATCGCTTGTCCACCGAGACTTCATGGGAAGAGACACATAAGATAGGTTTGTCTAGGCATAAACTCTATATAGGGAGCACATAATTCTCGAACATGGTCCTTAGGATTAGAGTCACCTGGATATTCTTATCAAATTTACAAATATCAACTCTAGAAGGAAATGGAGGCATGTAAAGATATTTTTCAAAGGGAAATGGGCAGATCTTATCAAGAGAGTACTTCATAGAAGGTTTATCTTTTTCCCTTTTCCTTTCTTGCATCTCATCTTGAAAATTTTGTAATTATTCAGTCACCAGTGATAGTGGTGTCTCTTCTTCCTAATTGGTAATGATATGCTTGACGTTATAGTCAACAGGAAGTTTAGCTCCTTGTTTATCTAGATCAAGAAGGTATTTCTCTTTTTTCCTAATTCATGATAATCTTCATCATTTTATGAAAGTCTTTATCCTTTCTAAATTTATCTATAGTTTCTTCATCGGGTTCAAAGTCACTAGATGAATTGTCACTATTAGTAACATGACTATTATGGTTATCTATAGAGTGACGTATAGATATGATGCAAGAGGGTAGGAAGACCAGGGCCCAAGGCACTCCCAACTATCCAAAACAACTTGTAGAATGTCATGCCCAAAAATTCACGCCCAAAAATTCAACAAATTTTTTTTTTTAAATAGTAATATTAATGTCAAGAGGGTCTAAGGGGAATCATGACTAAATGTCAACCTCCCTTAACCCTAGTCGTCTTCTAAAGTTAAAGATGCACAAGGTGACGATGAATTATATGTCTGACTAGAAATAATTTTAGGATAACGCTCAAAGACTAATCAAGGTGAGGTTATGGGGATTTGCATGTCATCCCCTAATTTTATTAATAGAGTTTGATAATGTGGGGAAGAAGAAAGAGGATACCTACTCTCAGTCTCCAGGGTCGTTCAGCAAACCTGGTAATTTAAAAGCTTAATGATTCTGAGTTAAATTAACCCTCTAGGGTAAAGCACTTCTATAATATTATTTTTATAATAGTCAGTATACTGGCCACATATATTGACCACATAAAAATAACATTAAGAGTCCCTAAGTTTTATTTAAAAACTTTAATTAGGTTCTCCCCCTTAAAGTATTTTCCAATCAAATTATTTAATTATTGTTTTTAATTAATGCCTAGGATAAAACTGGCCTCGAAGGGATATCTTGTTACTTAAATGCTAAGGCTAGATAATCGAGTCAAGGGCTTCGATTAAATTAGGGATGAACCTTAATTTTCAAAAGTTCTATTAGGCGTTTAATAAAATAAATCCTTGAATATCCAAATTCTCTATAAAAAAAATGAACTATTAGGAAATAAATAATGATGTTTAATAAATTGCCAGTTATGTATATCTATACCCTGCTTGGTAAATATTTACTAAAATAAAAGTTCTAAGGGAAATCAACCAATTAATTTCTAATATTAAATTTCTTAATGATAAGGAGTATTGGATTAAATTATGATTTCCCCATAATTACTTTACAATTTATAGTTATATTTCCCCTCTAATATTTATTTAATCATCTCATGACAAAAATTAAGCTTTACATCAACTTACTAAAACCCCCTTTAAAAAAAAAGAAACTTCCTTTACAAAACTCCTAACCCTAATCCGAAATTAGGGTTAGGTCAACAAAAAAAAAACTTAAAGATATATTGTTTTTATACATTTTCATCTCCCATCCCTTTCCTAATAAACCCTAAAAAAAAACTTGTTTATTTTATTCTTCCTCTTTGAATTGTTGCAAGTTTGTCCATTTTCATGGAGCTAGAAGGAAGACTCTTTTATATATATATATATGTATATGTATATGTATATGTATATGTATATGTATATGTATATGTATATGTATATATATATATATATATATATATATATATATATATGTGTATATGTACATATATATCAATATGTATATATACATATTAAAATATATATATACATTTTAATGCCGAGCAAAATTCCCATGGTGGCAGCCTGTGTTAT
>MU228252.1:310133-328452 GCA_018584345.1 Thuja plicata
TTTTCTCTGTAAGTGCCCCATCTAGGTTCATTAGGGTCTTTAGGTGCTGACAATAAGACCTGCGCATATCCTTCTAACACATGGTCTTCTACTTCATACCCTAGTGGATGAATCCACTTAGTTCTAGACTCAACAACCTCTATGCATGTGTAATTTGTCTCTACCATAAAGCTTATTGTATCCCTGTATTTTTCAACTATCTTCTCAGATAGTCTGAACCTGCTCTGTATTTTGACCCTGAATATCTTTGTCCATATCCATTTTATCTCTTGCATTGCTTTCTACTGTGGCTTTAAGAGATATCTGAGTCAGTGTAGGTTTTCCTTTATCTAGATAAAGGTTTGCAACCTTTCCAACTATATGGTGATATAAATAGATGATCAGTGATCCAAACCTGAATGTTTTTCTTCTGTCATGTTTGATGCTTTTGATATTTTCAATCAACTGATCACGCAAGACCTCACATAGATTGTATTGGGTGTTGTCCTTCACAATTATGATAGCTGCAAGGACTGTTGCTGTAGAGACACTATTCAACCTGCTTGCCTGCTGAAACTTGTATCCAAGTATCTTTGTCATGAGTTTAATGTCATTCTCCTTGATAGGGTCGACTGTCATTCCGCGCCTATCACTCCTAGACAGACAAACTTGCTCAATCTATTTCTTTACATCTTTACCAGTGGGAAATACTAGTCTAGTCATTGGAAGTCTGATTAACTGATGGATTAACTATATAGTGATACGGACAGGAACATCAGCAATCTAAAAGAGATCATCATGAATTCTTCTTAACAGAATCTTTACCCATTCTGGTTCTTTAAACTCATGCGCATTTGAATACTCCAAAATAGGGTTATCTTGTAGGTGCGCAAATTCATCCTTGAATGTGAAATCCTTATTTAACATTGATGCCATATGAGAAGCTATATTATCATCTCCTAATGATTCCTTTTTATAGTAAATGTACGCGCGGATATCTTCCACATGAACAACGCCAAACAGGGTTTTGGAGAAAGCCCCTTCCACATCATCTAGTATGGATTTGAATGGATGCTTCTTAAATATAAACCTCTTCCTCTCTGCTACATCAAACACAACTAGTGTCACCATACTTGTTGTTTTCTTATGTGGGGTTTCCATGAAATTCTAAAATGGCGCGATGGCTTAGGGCTCCGCTTCAAACTTATTATCCGTTCATTCAAACTGCCAAACTGTTATGCCTTCATGCTTTAATGTCTTAGTGCTCTAATGCTCTTTAATTTCTGTGCTCTCAATTGTAATTGTGAAAATGATCAACTATGAACTTCTTTTTATACAATCTGTAGCATTTAATGCTTGCAACTATACATAGAGATTTTTAAACTTTGATCCTGATGCAATTTAGATAATGTGTGAATGCATATAGCTGTAATCTATGTTTTTAACCATGAATCCAAAGGCGCATACTCAAAAGTGAGTACACCAACCGCGTAGGGGTTCTGAGCTACAATAGATCCCCCAAAGACCAGGAAGGTCTATTAGGCAGAATTAGAGGGTGCATCCACTGGGGATGCATCAACTACTTTGTCAACATTTTTTTCCTTCTTAACTTCAATCCATATTTTTCTTGAATCTTCATTTTCTTTGACAAAATTGACTTCTCTTTTCTCTTCAAATAGAGACTTTTTGGGATCTTTTTGTTTCTGAGTTTTGGATCTGCAAAACCTTGTGATATGTCTAGCCTTTCCACATGTGTGACAAATGATAGAAGGTCTGATGTTCTTTCTCATCATGCTACATTATTTTGTTGTGTGTCCATTGTAGTTGCATATCTGACATGTAATGTTCTGTAAATTTCTTGAGAGTTGATTTCTTTGATTGTTTTGATTCATACATCTGTGATTTTGCTGATGTTGATTCTTATGACTTGTTTTGCAATGTATGGCCCTGTGACCAAACTTATTACAGGAGTAGCAATAACCTTTAAAAGGTCTTACCTCTTTACAATCTCTTGCCAAATGCCCATGTTTATTGCATGCATAACAAGTTATGTTAACTTGCTTGATTTCTTTTTTAGGTGGTTCAGATATAACTTCTGTAGTATCTTCAACATTCTTAGCTTTTGAAGATGCTTCAAGTGTTTTTTTCTTTCTCTTGTGATGATTTGATTTCATCTTGTGATGTACTAAATCCAAGACCAGTAGTGTTCCCTTTTTTTCTTTGCGCATTGAGTTGGGATTGAATCAAATCAAAACTTGTGTGGAGTTTATCAATCTTATCATTTGCTTCTGTTAATTCAGATTCCAACTTCTTCTTGATGTTTTCCAATTCCAAGACTTTCATGTTTTCCTGCAGAAGTTCATCTTCTAGTTGATTTCTTTCTTTGATCTTGTCTTCAATGTTGTTATGGCTATCTATAAGTTGTTCCTCTAGATCTTCAAGTTTATCTTTTAGAGATTTGTTCTCTTCATTAAGATTTTTGACCATTTGTCCTAGATCACTTGTAGAACAATCTTTCAGATATTTTCTTAGCCTTTTAATAAGTATTTGAGAGCCATCATTTTTCAATCTTAGTTCTTCATTTTCCTTCTCAGATATGTCAAGATCTTCAAGAGCTACTTCAAGGTTCTTTTTCAAATGTTTTGTTTCAGCTGAGTCCATGATCTCCTCAAGTGGTTAAAATTTCTTTCAGAGGACCAGAGCTCTGATACCAATTGTTAGAAACACTGAGAGGGGGGTGAATCTGTGTTTATCCACTTATTCAATTTCAGCCAATTAAACATATATCAAATGTGCATTCAAAGAAACATAACAAAATAAAACATAACACATGATATGATTATGGAGAACCTTGATCAGAGGAAAACTCTAGTGGGGATTAGTACCCACAAAATATTGTACTAGGTATAATGAACCTGTTAAAGTTCCTTTGCCCTGTTAGAAGCAGTATTTACAAATTGAGTACAATGACCTAGTTAAAGGTCTGACCCTGTTAGGAGTCTTTTACAATAACCCTTTTAGGGGTGTATGGCTCACTACCTAGGCTCACTACCCAAATAATATGAAGGCTACAACCCTCTGAATGTTGATATGCACTATATCAAAAATGAACTATTGTAGTGACATTGTTGTCTAATCAGTTCCGTGTATGCGTGGATGCTCTTACTTCTTTAAAGAGCTATATCATCTTTTGACTTCATTATATTGTCCCTCTGTAACTTCTTCTTACACTTTAATCGACACTTGTAACATATCTTTACATTATATACTTATATCTTCAAATTTGAATAGGCGCGACCCAAAACAAATTATTAGTCAACCCTAAAACAAAAATACATAACACTTCTGAACAAGTCAGCCCAAGCGTGTTTACTATAACATTAATTACAATATTACAATCTTGTAACTAAAGGCACTTAGCCATTACATTATAAAATCATACACGCTGATCAAAACTGTAGTCAGCTTCCATGCTTTATTTCATGGACTATAGGTTTACTAATCTGTCTATAACTTTTCCATACTGATGTTTTGTACTATGCATGTTTGGATCTAGCATGAATATACACCATAGAGTATACATCTAAGCATGCATGTTCTGGTGTGATCTCTAACACGTGCGCTGATGTGCTGATCTCTGTATCTCTCTGTCTGTCCTATTTTCTGTACTTAGTCATTTTATCTTCTAAGTTATCTTTGAAAAAAACTTAGTATGACTTTGTTGCCATGATTGACAACACAAAATAATTCATGATTCCTCATGAAGTCAACTTTCCAACAGAAGCAACAACATAGAAATGGAGAGAAGAAAGAGCAGAACAATTGAATTAAATCATCAAACTCATTACATGTTGGGTTGTAAGGCCTTCCCAGTTTTGGTCATATACATTAAAATGTTTACAGAATAATCTTGATACATGCAAGTTCATAGACTTTCATTCTAAATCTGGTAACCCTTGACCCTCTATCCAAAATTTTCCTCCAAAAACTGCTCTCCAATCTAAGAACAGAAAACCAAATATATACAAGAGTCCACCAAAGAGGTCGGCACTCGGATCCTAAAGATCCAAGATAGGAAACAGCTAAGACCTATATTTAGGTCCACACACATCCCAATGAGATATCTCACATTAATTATGCTACAAAAATTAAATGTAGAATCCAGCCAGATCAAGATAAACAACTCGGTAAGAAGCCAACCGAGCAACAGGAACAACTCGGTGAAGACCAACCAAGAAACAACAATAACTGAGTAAGAACGTAACTAAGGAACAGAAAAAACTTGGTGAAAGAAACCACCATTCAGCCAAAACATTCACCAAGACCCATCATTAAAGAAAGACATAACAATTAACTAAGCAACAACAATTACTAAGCACTTTACCGAGCAGCCTCCAACAAACTACTGAACTAAAACTAGCATATTTTTATTGATCAAGATTGCCAAAGAACCCAAGATGCTCCTACATTAGACACCTGGGGTTGAAATAAATGATTCTCCAAATTAGGTGTCAGGTCCAACCTAAATTGAATCAAACTCAGATTGAGAAACCCAAGATGAATCCTCAATCGGTCTATTCTTCCAATTTACCAGATATTCCAGGTAATTATTTCCTCTTGTACTTCTGCCAACTCTCTATTTCAAAATCTTCTCAACTTCCTCTATTTGTTTCTTAGGATAATCGCTCGGTACTATCACTTCTTCATAAAGTTCATGATACTCATACAAATATAAAATATTAAATATAGGTGATATATCCATGTCATAAGGTAATTCAACTTCATAAGCATTTCTATTGTCAAATCATCTCAATATTTTGCAAGAGAAAAATTTCTTCATCTTCAATTTACCATATGTTCCAACAGGAAATCTTCCTTTCTTCAAATGAACCATACCTGCATCACCAACTTCAAAAATCATATGTCTTCTTTATCTATCTACACTATCCTTGTGTTTTTGATTACTTTGTTCCAACCTATGTTTTACTTCTTCATGCAATGTCTTCATAAACTCAACAAATCTCTCTCCTTCATCACTTCTATTTTCCTCTCCAACAATGTCTCTTAAGTATGATATACCTCTTGGTTGTGTGCCATTAACAATCTCAAAGGGTATCTTTCCAGTACTTCTATTCACTGAACTGTTATATGCAAACTCTGCTTTTGCCAACATCAAATCCCAATTACTCAGTGTGTCTCCAACTAAACATCTTAACAAGTTACCCAAACTTTGGTTTACAACTTCTATTTGTCCATCAGTCTTTGGATTAAATGTAGAACTATACTTTAACTCAGTTTCCAACTTCTTCTAATTTTTTTTCATAAATAGCTAATAAACTTACTGTCTAGGTCAGAGATGATACTCCTTAGTAATCCATGCAATCTAACAATCTCATTAAAGAAAAGATCCTCTATATGTACTGCATCTGATGTTTTTCTACATGGTATGAAATGTGTCATCTTATAAAATCTATCCATAAAAACAAATATGGAATCATTACCTCTTGTTGTCCTTGGTAAGCCAAGAACAATATCCTTGTTGATATCACTCCAAGGTTTCTCAGGAATAGTAATCGGTGTATACAAACTAGTATTTTGACTTACTCCTTTTTCAACTTGGCAGACTCCACAACTTTTCACCAATTTCTGAACATCCTTATACAACTAAGGCCAAAATTACCTTTCCTTAAGCAAATTCAATGTTTTATCAATACCAAAATGTCCATCCAAACCACTACTATGTTTCTCCTTAATCAAATTAGTTCTCATTGATCATCTTGGTATGCACAACTCAATACCTTTGAACAACATATCTTCTTGAATGAAATAGTCTTCATACTTACTTGATTGATTTTAACTAGGTGCTATGCACACTCTCCACTTCTCAGAAAAATTAGGATAATTTTTATACAAATTCTTCATGTCATCAAAACCAAGAACCTCAATTCTAATTTCACTCAACAAAGATCTTCTTCTACTCAATGTATTAGCAACTTGGTTAGAAACTCCACTCTTATGCTTAATCACAAATTTGAAACTCTGCAAATACTCTACCCATTTCATATATCTTTGATTCAACTTATTCTGACTACCCAAATATTGTAAAGATGTATGATCAATATACAACACAAATTCATTTGGCATCAAATAATTTCTCCATTTCTTTAGAGCTTGAACAATAGCATAGAATTATTGATCATAGAAAAAATATTTCCTTTTTGAATCATTCAAATTTTCACTGAAGAAAGCAACATGTTTACCTTCTTGAGTCAGCACAGCTCCTATTGCACTTCCACTTGCATCACATTCAACTTGAAATACCTTATTTAAATTAGGTAAGGCTAACATAGGCAATTCATTAACCTTCTTCTTCAAAGTCTCAAACTCTTATCATCTCTATGTGTCCATTTGAATTCTCTTTTGTCTCCTCTCTGTAAGACCCCGCCTCCTTAAGTACCAATGTTATTTAAATTTCAAATACATCTAGATTAGTTAGGTTTGAATAAGTGGTTGTGTGGTTACTTCATTGGTAAAATTATTATGTCATCTCTCTCTCTCTCTCTCTCTCTAAAAATCTTGATATAATAAAATAAAACAAAAATCCAATTTATTCTAGGATGATAATTGAACAATCCTTATGATCAATTAGTATGAGAAGATAGATATCTCTTGCATAAATTGATTTGAAATATTATGCTGAAACTTTATTTGATAGAATCATGATTAGTAGATAAAAATGGGGTGTTTATAAAACCTCACCACTTATATGACTAAAATAAACCTTATTGATGGAAATGTATTTCTTCCATATATGATTAGATAGGATAATAGTTATAGTGTTGTTATTTGAGTGGAAACACCCTTGTGCTTCATTCGTAAACTTGATTGAAATTGAATGTATGTTTCTTCTTTGAGATACCTTGTTAAGTATGTATTTAAAAAAAGAAATATGAAATTTAGATAGGATTTTACAAATGGGTTCTAAAAAGAGATCTAAGAATACTCATAATAATTTTGGCATTTCCTCCTTCAAATCAATAGTGATACAATGATGATGTAATGTATTTTTAAACCATTGTATATGAATTTCAATTGCATGATGGATAATTTCATAAACTAGAACTATGAGAATGTGATTAATAACTAATGTTATCAATTATAACAATTTGATTATACTTGTGGTTGTGTTGCAGGGACGTAAGTGACCCTACACGAGGAAGGAGAAACACTTTTTGAAATACCTCATGAAGGAGTTGGAGTAATTCAAATTTATATAGTTAGGAATTAAGAAATATGTTTATGAATATTTATGGGTTATTACTTTAGGTCAAATTTATTGGGGTTGAGAATCCTTGTAAGAGAGTTTAGGGTCTTAAAACCCTTGGGTTAGGTTAGAACTCGAATGGATGTTGGTATGGGTCATTATTTGGTGTTGTTTGGTCAATTTCATGTATTCTTGTGCAAAAATACGTGCCTAGGGTCTATACCTTGGGGTTGGGGACCTTTTCAACATGTGACAATGTCCTTAGGGCTTGATATGACCCTTCAAAAAGTCACTTTTTGAAAAGTGACGAGATGGGAGCCTTGGGGAAAGTGTTTTGGGGAGGAGATTGATAAATATCTTGAAAAGAATGAAGAGGGGCATTGCCCACTTCTCCTTTTGGAGAACTTGTGTTGGGAAGAAAGGAAATGGGAGATATTGGAGATGGAAGTAGACCTCTCAAATATGGAGATATCAACTTGAAGGCTTGAAGAAAGAGATAAGTCATGTCTCTCCCTTTTGGATACTTTGTTTGGGTTTAGATTTCTTGATTATGTAATGGTTTTCCATGAAGTCTGGTTAGAGAGAGTATCAAAAAAAAATTATTGTATAAGGAAGGCTTATGATTTGTTAACAAGCTAACACCATAGATTTTCATGGTGAGAAAGTCATGTATCTTGCTCGGGGGTATGGCTAGAGCCCCTGAGGCTTCATGATGCCATTATGGTAGGGAGGAGAGCAAGCCTTGTTTGTTGTTTTTTCTTTAATTTTTCTTTCCATTGGCATAGCTGTAATAAAAATGTTAGAATCATAGGTTTGGTTGAGATGGTAGATTTAAAGGAAGCTCAAAATGGCTTTTAATGGTTGTGAGCTTTTAGGGTTTAATAAAAGGGAAAATTATGTAGGTTTTCTTATTTTTGTATTGAGAATAAGTTATGTAATATTTTGT
Organism: Thuja plicata; assembly: GCA_018584345.1. Taxonomy (NCBI): domain Eukaryota; kingdom Viridiplantae; phylum Streptophyta; class Pinopsida; order Cupressales; family Cupressaceae; genus Thuja; species Thuja plicata. The sequence continues at coordinate 318,323 of MU228252.1, forward strand.
ATCTATTTTTTTTAAATAGAAAGCTTTGTATTATTTAAGTAGTTGTGTTTAAAAGAAGCTCTATTGTGTTATTTTCCATTTTCATGCCTCCAATGAAAATTATATGTTCATTTTGAATATATTGGTTTAAGAGGTGTTTTAATATGTTTATTAACATCATTATGTAAGTGATGAGAAATTTTTTTTTTGTAAAAATGACTTTTACATCTTAACTCTTTTCCTTCTATATCATTCATAAACATAGCTTTAAGTGCACTTTTAATTATAATAAGGAAATGAATCTATTGACGGTAAGGGATGTTACCAAAATGCATTTAGCAATAGGAAACACAAATTTCATTGCGGCACATAGGTTCTGGCCATTAAAATACAAATCCTTAATTTTGGTAGTACACATTTATAAGCAAGTAAATGCTATAGAATCACTAGCATAAGGAGCGATTAAGGGTGAGTCTGAACGTGGTTTTATTTATCAGAGCTTACAACACTCTAGGAGTGTACTGGTCACTCAAGCTAGTTAATGTTGCACTTAATCAAAGTGTACAAGATATTGTTTTACTGATACCTTTTCTTTTAATTAATTTTTAGTTATATTATTAACCTGTCAGTATATTACCCATAATATATCTTGTTAATAGCATAACTATTGTACCTCATTGAATTGCAAGAGATAGTATTTATTTATTTTTAAAAGTAAACTTAAAGATACACCGCTTAAAATACCAAGGTCATCAAAAGCATAAGAAAATGGTTTGGGGTCAGGGTGTGCATTTGCAATAATAGTAAATGGGTCATCTAAAGCGTTAGGAAATAGTTTTGGCTCGGTGTGAGGAGAAACTTCTGGGAGGGTATTCAACAATACCTTGCAGTTATGATCAGATGTTGAGTCACTAGAACTGCAGATATCTTCCACAGTCATTTCTTCAACTGTCATTGCTTGTTTACACTCCATCAAATTACTATGTATGTGGTTTGGGATAGCTGTGATGGAAAAATAAGCTTAAGGAAAGCTAGTTGGAAGGTGTGCGTATAGCCAAACTGTCAAATGGAGATTGCATAGTATAATGTCTGGTAAGTGTATTTGTCAGTCTCTTTATTTCCTGTGTACTGTGTGCACAACTGTAAATAATTTAAAAATAATAATAACAAAATAAACTTATCAATGGTATGCGATATGGACTGGATAGTAATGAATCAGTCCACTAAAAGATCTAATATTCATATTTGATAACATGCGAAATATTTGGGAAGGCTCCTCTTTAAATAATGTAACCATTCTTTCCTCCATAGAGAGATAATGAATATGGTCATCCTTGCCTTCTAGTCATCGCTGGGAGGATAATTTCAAGAGTAGATCACTGATGTCAGAAGGTCTGACTACCTACAAATATATATGTGGTCTTCCTGGCTAGTAGGAAAGAGATTTCTCATCTGTGGGCCTACCTGCCGATGCAGTAAGTAGCTGGCTATCCTGGTTAAAAGAAGGTAATGTATATTTTAGCGTGGAAGAATAGGAGCATGGTATCATGGAGATAAGAAACCATGACCTGTCTTCCTATGGATTGATTATCTGTGGGCCTGCACTAGTTTGGACGCAGGTCAAGGCGTAGCTATTCCTCCCCCATAATAAATCTAATCCTTCATAAGCCGCACAATGATGAACCTTGGAAATCCACTTAGTGTCTTCCGCATGTAAAAAAAAGGGTATTTGAATAAGTCAGATGCTAGTCTCTCATCGCCCAAAAATGGGATTGCAGATTTTTTATGACTGGTACGGGGGCTGCGAAGGACATGCCATGACTCAGTCTTTAGAGAAGGTTGACGAGTCTCAAGATTAGACAGGTGAATTGTCACCTTAATCTGGTATAACTTCTTATAATAATATTAATGTAATATTGTAAGTCTTGTATTATGTAAGAATGACATTCTTTGTAATATTAACACATTCCTTTAAATGAATATTAACCTCTGTTTAAAATTGCTCATTATAAACATGGTAATTTCTATCATCGCTGCCTTTTGCTAGTACACTATTGTTTGTGTTATATTTAACACAGTCATTACACTCTGCAGTAGTCGTCATATCTAGGAAACTGCACTTCGCAATTAGTTAGTACCACCTTGGATTTATGAGATTTGTAGGAATCGCAATCTTCCACAAGATCTTCTGTAAAGATTAAATCAAGAGAATCTTACTAATAAAATAATAAAATCTTATAATTTCAAGTTTTTTAATTACCTTCAGATTAGCATCAAAATAATGATACAAGGTTCGATAAGTTTTATAGTATTTTAAATTCTAATTAATATTTTCCTCGTTACGGTTATGGAACTAATATTTATAGGATCATATGCCGTAAACAAAAGTTCTAAGTGTGGAGAAACTTTTGACAAGCATTAGGCTTCATGAACTAAATTTTGTTTTAAGGCCCCTTTTTCATCATAACATGATCTCTTCATATTTATTTATTCCAATTGAATTGTTAAATTTAAAATGGTGAAGCTCCACATTAATATAATTTATTGATCTAAATTAAAAATGTAAGTAATATATTTGAATATTGGATGTTAATCTATTTAGAATATAAGTCATAGAACTAAATATTATTTCATATGTTCTAATATAATCTTCCTAATTTTGGTATAGCCCAATGAATTTTCAATGTGCATCTAAAGTAATTAGAAAATTTCTAATATATATATATATATAAAGGACTTACCATGCAAATTTAAATCATAAACATGTTCACTATTAGCATGCTAGGAGATTATTTACAACTCGAACACTTGTATATAAATGTATAAAAATAAAATATAATAATAAGAGTGTTCTTTGATTTATTACATTTGATTTATAATCCTAAGTGATATAAAGCTTAAAGTTACCTAGGTCGGTTAGGTTAGGGAATGGAAGTTCTTGTAAATTAATTTGTTTATTATTTGTATACAATCTATCTATGGTTAAAAATATAAATAAAATAATTGATGTATTAAACTACCAATATTAAGGGTGCCCTACATGTATCCTAATGGTAAATTACTATTTAATCTCTTCACACTAGATTATCTTTGTATGTTATCATCGTTGAGTAAAACTATTAGGTTTCCTACAGCTCTAGGAACATTTGTACATATGTATAAAAAAAAAATTGGTCACGTTTTCTAGTTAAATTTTTGGGCATTACACTCTCATTGTATCATTCGTAGCATTACAAATAGAACTGTAATTTCTGATAAAATTCATGTAAAAACTTGCCAATCCATGAAATTATCTTACCTCACTGAAATTCTCACATGTAGGTGAACTAAGTATAGCTTCAACCTTCTCAAGATCCATCTTCAAACCATCAGCTAAAATCACAAAACCTAAATACATAAGTTCTTCTTTCATGAATGAACACTTTTTCAGATTTATCCAAAACTTTCTTCTTTCAATCTCTGCAACACTTGTCTTATATACATCAAATTCTCTTCTCTAGTCTTACTGAATATCAAAATATCATCCAAGTATACAAACACACATTTATTCAAGAATTTCTTCAAAACTTCATTCATCAATCTCATAAATGTACTTAGTGCATTAGTTAAACCAAAAGGCATAACCAACCACTCATAAAAACCTTCTTTTGTCTTAAAAGCAGTCTTCCATTCATCACCTTCTCTGATTCTGATCTGATGATATCCACTCTTCAAATCAATTTTGGTAAAATATTTTTCTCCACTCAAACAGCCCATTATATAATCCATCCTCGGTATAGGAAACCTATAATTAACTATGATCTTATTGATTTCTCTTGAATCATTACACATTCACCATCCTATATTCTTCTTAGGTGCCAACATAGCTGGTACTACACATGGACTCAAACTTTCTCTGATCAAACCCTTGTTCAACAATTCATGAATTTGTCGGTTGAGTTATTCATTTTTGGTTGGTGTCAATCGATGTGGTGCCTTGTTTGGAAAACTAGCTCTAGAAATCAAATCCATACAATGACTCATATCTCTCATCAGTTGCAAACCATTAGGTACATTATCTGAAATGATCTTCTTATACTTGGTAAGAAATTTATCCACCTCTGCAGGGACTTCATCTTCTGCATTCTTACTCGATTTGTTAGGAATAAAAGCATAATAGATATCATTTTTTTTAAAATCCTTAACAAACTATCTTCCTTCCATCAAACAAACTTTCACAAATGTAGATATCTCACCAATGGATTCCTCAACCAAAGGTAACAAGATTTTCTTCTTTCCATCAACCCAAATAGTATATCTATTCACTCTTCCATCATGTATAGCATGTATATCATATTTCCATTGTCTACCCAACAAAATATGGCAACAATCCATAGGCATAATATCACACAACACCTTATCATAGTACTTTCCAATTTTTAGATTCACAAAACATTGTTCACTACCATTAATGTATGCTCATCCTTGATCCATGAAATTTGATAGGGCTTTGGATGCTTCATCATTTCCAACTGTAAATTTGTGACCATCTCCTCATATTCCAAATTCTTCGAGCTTCCACTATCAATAATTACCTTCCAAACTTTGTCTGCAACTCTACATCTGGTCTTGAACAAAATTTTCCTGATAGGATCTTGCTTATCTTTCTCACTCCAAAGTATCCTTCTGATCATTAGATTTCCTTCCTTCTCAAGTTCATTCAGTGACTCCTCTTGCACCAAATCATTTCTTCTACTACCAAATTTCTCTCTTACATGTGTACACTCAAAGGATTTATGTCCTTCTTCACAACAATTGTAACAAGTTACTTGGTACCCTATTCTGCTATAACCACCTAGGGAATAGTTGCCTCTTCCTTGGAATTAACTTCAACCATTTCCATTATGTTTTCCCTTTGTCTTGATGTATGTTTGAATTTGTCTTTCCTAGTAAAGTTCTACTATTTTCACCATGAGATCTACCTCTTCCTCTAGGGAATCTACCACCTCTTCCTCTTTGCCTTTGTCCATATCTTTTGTTCAACTTCTCCTCATCTTTTATGGAAAACTAATATGCCTCTTCAATACTCTTAATCTTTACCAAGCTAATCTCATCTTGTATATAAATTCTCAATCCATTCAGATACCTTATGTTTCTTTCCACTTCATCTTCAACATTTCCAGATCTGATGTCTAATCTGTAAAATTCCTCAGTGTAGTCTTTTACTGATCTATATTTCTGCTTCAAACTTTTCATTCTCCTTACTAGGTTAATCTAGTAATCACAAGGTACAAACTTTCCTTTAAATTTATTTATCATCTTATCCCATACCTTGATCTTTTCTTTACCTTTCTTCTTTCGATCTAATTGCAGATGCTCCCACCATAAGGATGCATGACCTTTCAAATTTGTACTTGCAATCTTGACTTTCTTGTCCTCTGATACATTCGCATACTCAAAGTACTTCTCCATCTTTGTGATCTATTCTATCAATTCATCAGAATTCAATTTTCCACTATACTCAGGAGGATTAAACTTAGGTGTGGACTTCAAAATTTTCAATGCTCACACAATAATCTCTTTTCTTCCTGATCCATCACAGGTGCAAGTGTAGCTTCTCCTTGCACTTCTTCAAGTTCATCATCACTAACATCTTCAAGATGCCTTCCTCTATGTTGGGTTGTCTCAACAACTTCCAATCTTTCAACCACCTCTCTTAGAATATCAGCTAGACCTGGATATGCATTTTTTCTCCTATGAACCATCTTGAAACCCTCTACAATTGTAGGTCATATCGCAATTTTCCACCCCACATCAATATCAACCAACTAGGTTAGGGATTACAAGAAGGAACCTAGATCTTACCTTCTCTCTAATACCACCTGAAGCAAGGAGGGTAGGAAGACCAGGGCCCAAGGCACTCCCAGCTATCCAAACCAACTTGCAGAACAACACGGAAGAAACAATACAGAAAGGGAGAGAAGAAACAACAAAACAATTGAATTAATTCATCAAACTCATTACATGTTGGGCTGTAAGGCCTTCCCAGTTTCAGCCATATACATTTAGATGTTTATAGAATAATCTTGTTACATGCAAGGTCATAGACCTATGTTCTGAATCTTCTAACCCTTGATCTTCTATCCAAAATTTTCCTCCAAAAACTGCTTTCCAATCTAAGAATAGAAAACCAAATATATAAAAGAGTCCACCAAAGAGGTCGGCACTTAGAACCTAAAGATCCAACATAGGAAATAGCTAAGACCCATATTTAGGTCTACACACATCCCAATGAGAGATCCCACATTAATTACGCTATGGAAGTTAAATATAGAAGTCAGTCAGATCAAGATAAACAACTCAGTAAGAAGTCGACCGAGAAACAGGAACAACTTGGTGAAGACCAACCAAGAAACAACAAAAACTCGGTAAGAAGGTAACCAAGTAACAGAAACAACTTGGTGAAAGAAACCACTGAGAATCTAGAACAGTCACTGAGACATGTCGGTAAAGCAAGACAGAACAAGTAACCAAGCAATAATAGCCAATCACTTTATCGAGCAGCCTCCAACAAACTACTGAACTAAAACAAGCATATTTTTGATTGATCAAGATTTCCAAAGAACCCAAGATGCTCCTACATCAAGAGCTCTCTCTTTATTTTCTTTCTCTAGACATGTTTAGAATATATGAGTTACCTTGATTGGAAAATGAAGGTATATCAAAAATTGGTTGACTTGAAGATTTTGGTTGTTCTTGAAAGAGTGGATTCACTTTGAGATTCCTTTGTGAAAAAGGATATCGGACAGGTGATCATGAGTTTTCACTTGATGAATACTCTAGACCAGGTATTTTATGATTGTTTCCTCTTCTCTCTTTAGAATGTCTACGAGAGCTCCTAGTTTGGACATGCATTAACGATTGATGTGACCAAGAGCTAGGATTGATATGGATGTGAAGGTAAAATCAAAGATAGGTAAGTGTTCACTTGTCTTTAGGATAAATTGATGATGAGATTGATGAAAAATAGGTAGAAGGTACCAAATCAACCTGACTCAAATTGGAGTCAAGGTTAACTAGCACTCATGACCCAAGATTGATCAACAAGCTGGATTGATTGATTGATTGAATGGAATGATGTTTGATTAAAGGATAAGACAAGGTCACTCACATATTAGAATAAGACCAACAAATGAGGTATCACTACAGTAGGTATATTCTATCAAACGCTATGCTCAAAGTAATAAAATCTACGTGTAAGCTTACTATCTGATGTAAATTGATCATTGGATTGATCAGGGAAAGATAACAGAGGTCTGTAGATGTCAAGAATAGGTCAAATAAGTTTTTTGAATTCAAAAATACACTTGCCCATACAAAAAAATGTAGTCTCGTATGAAAAAATATTTATAGCCAGATGATCAACTTGAAAACTCATACAAGTTGATGTTGGTGATTGCTAAATGTGATAAAATATGGAACTGAAAAGCATTAACTTGTACGATAATTATCACCACACCATATGAAAATTCTCACCAGACCATATGACAAAGTGGGAAATAAGAGTCTGAAAATTATGACTTGTACGATAAAAGATTAGGGACTGTATGACTTTATGCAAGACAAAGGGTTTTTGCCACTGAGTTTGATTATTTTGATCATTTCTAGTTTCTATTTTGAGTTGGTTTTCCAGTGTTTAGTTAGTTTAGTCATAAAAAACATAGAAGACACGTAGAATACAAGGGGAATCCAAACACAACCTATCCTAGGAAGTTGGCGTAGGCAGAAAACCTTTTCTTGGTGACTTAGGTACACACCCAATAGCTAATCATAATACAACCATTGATTATTAGGTAATGGATATTCAATGTTGTATTATCTGACTCTAAATTCTAATGGGGGAATGATATGGAAAGTGCCTTTGGGGTGTTACTATCTCCCTTGAACAAATATTATCAACCTTTTGGAGGTGAACTAGGTAGTTTTTATTCCTAGGATTCATAGTTAGGGTTTTTGTTTGAATACGCTATTCATAGTCACACAAGCATGATTGAGGCCTATAACCCTTTGAAGTGATGCACTTGTCCTATGAGACTTTAATCTCAAGGAGAATTTTATTTATAGTGGTTTGAAATGGCTTGGTTTTTCCTTGTTCCCACTTGAGTCATTCCTGTGAGGTGAGTACCTTTTGCCTCAACGACAGGCTCGCTAAGAGGTACACATGTAACAAATTAGAGAAGTTTTAAGGGTCTAAATTCATAACTTTCTATGCATAAAAGAGCATACTTTCCTACTGTTGGTTCCCAAAAATGCTAAATTGGATTTCCTATGGACTTGCCAATATAATGCTTGGAAACCCAAGTGTTTTGGCCAACTAACAATTCACAACCAGAGCAAGGTTGGAACTTCTGCAATTCTGGATCTACAAAACCAAGGCTAGTAGGCCTATACCTTGACTTATCCTTCAAGTTACAAGGCTTTTTATAGCAGATAAGAAACACTTCAACCTTCTCTCTCAAGTATGACAAGGAACTTGAAATAAATCTAACTGAAAGCAATATATCATGAACTATAAACTGAAATACTTTAAGTAATTGAAAGAATGTTTAGTAAATGTGCATGTAATTTGAAATGAATAGATAGATAAGACATCTTAAACTATAAACAATGAACTAAATAACTATAATCCAAATACTGATTAGACCAGTGCCTTATTCTACTATGGGCAATAGATTCAAGATCATTCCAATCTTATGTTCAACCTCAGAGACAGTTTTACAAGAAAACTTGTCACTTCAAAGGTGTTATGGAATGTACATGCAACCTAAAATAAATTTAGAGATATTTCAAAAGGGTAATACTTCTTAGATGACAGACCAATTGACTAAGGCCTCAATCAACAAAATTTAACAATGCAAAATGAGAAAACCAATTGAAAATATAGACTATGAATAAAATAAGGAAGCATGCACATCAAACTATCACTTTGAAGAAGTTCTATTGGTTTATCTGAGGGACTAATTGTAAAATGATAATGAAACTATTACACATGTGAAAGAAAAAAGACTTATCTTTATTAATTTTGAAAAAATACTACATCTAGGTCCATGTTATACTTGTTGATTAAAAACTATCCAAATATGTGAAATTGTATTATATTATATTCCCCTCTCTTTACATTTTACATTATGTATATATATGTGTTTGAGTGGCTTTCACACCTCTTTAGGGTGAAAAGACACAACTCTTATTACAAATTATTTTGGAAAAATAATAAACTAACTAAAAAATAACTACCTAACTTTTAGATTTGGCTTTGGTCAAAAATCCAAAACACCTCATGAAAACCTAATATTTCTATTGGAGATACGAAATTTGATTTCCCAAACTGGGTCAGTTTTAGATTTTTAAAATTAGACCAGCTTTATCCTCTTTTGAAATCATCTTTGTAGCAGGTATAAATTCTAGCATTTTCTGAAGGCTTTGATTAGTTAGTTCTATTTATCTGTGTCATAAAGCTTCCTTCCTTTGATATTTTTTAGTATGGAGAAACATGCTTCTGGATAATGGATTGAGACTTCTAAATTATCAAAATTTAGGGTTCCACCAGTGGCTCTTTCTGGGGACGTATGCTCCCTGTGAGCATAGCGAGATTCTAGCTATCTCTGGAGAAGCAGACAAAGTATCCACACTTAATCTGATGCAAATTGATTTGGTTCTCATCTTTAATATTTATCTTTATACCAATAGTCTCATTAAGAACTTTCATACAAACTTTCAATTGGGTGGCCCTAGGCCCCAAAAAAAATGAACACTGCTTCTTTCCTCTATCGAATACATAATTTTGATCATGTAATACTTTGGATCTCTCAAATACGATGCCACCAATCTCATGGACAATATTCATTTCTTTATTAACATGCTTTGAATTTTGTTTACCTTTAGAAAAGTCAGCAGGTGCACTATAGTCCTTTCTAAATAGAAGATCCCCATGCATTTTATCAACCCTACAAGTAACTAGATTAAGCTCTTCTACTTGGATGATTTTACGTACACAATCTTCCCTATACTCAAGATGTTGTTTCTTTTCACAAAAAGGATTTGGAGATAACTCACATTCAGGAACTTCCTTCTTATCAAGAATTTGATTAGATAGGATACTCAGATAATTT
>MU228252.1:346265-369368 GCA_018584345.1 Thuja plicata
GATGGGGGTGATGATCCTGGTCCTGGGGGTGCTAGAGGTGGAGTTAGGAGAAGAGGTGGCCAGAGTGGGGGTAGTCTAGAGTTGGGTTGGGCACCATTTTGGAGGAGGAGAAGGCCATAGAGGAGGAGGCACCCCAGTTAGTTCATAGGGTGCGTAGGTGAACAGCTATAGTTTTGGCTCCCTGACATGAGGATCGGGTTATTATTGAGGATGTGGATGTAGAGATCATGGATATCGATGTGGAGAGTCTGGATGAGCAGAGTGCTGAGACAAGTTCCTCAGGGGAGAGTGGAAGTACTAGGAGCAGTATAGGGGAGATCTCAAAGAGTATGAATGATTCCTTGGTTCTCAGGAAGAGAGGGGGTGAGGGACTAGGAGGCCAGGCAGAGGAGGGTGATATGGACATTGCCATGGGTGGTATAGATGATGATTCGTCAAAGGTGGAGTGTCTCACTCAGCAGGTTCAGGATCTGCAGACCTTACTTACCTTATCTGATGCATGTGTGACTATTTTGGAGGCTCATGTTATAGCTACTGAGTCTAGAGAGCGACAGGCTCAGGCTGAGGTCCACTCTTTCATTGATAGCGTTCAGGATGTTTCCTGCAGAGAGATCCTAAACAGGTACTATAGATCTGGGTGAGATGCTCAGAGGGAGATTGACTACTGGAGATGTCATTATGAGGGCGCAGTTCCTGTGGTAGAGAGGGTGCCTAGTTACACAGTGTCGTAGAGATCCAACAGAGCTCAGCGTTCTCAGAGTAGTGGTATCAGAGCTCCTGGGTCCTCTCACAAGACAGATTATGATATGCCTCCCCCTCGTGCGCCTCTGGGCGAGGGTGGGGGTAGTTCTTGTTGACTATACTCCCTGTACCATTTTTGTAGTGATTCATTGTATACTCTGAGTAGTACCATTTTTCTATCCCAAAACATTGATATATATTGATATGCATGTTGATTTCCTTCTTTGTTTAGACTTGTGACCTTTCATTTGTACTCAGATATTTTGATTTACATTAGATGCAGTTATGTTTTGATATGATGTGCAATGTTTTACTTTGCTATATGTATGATTCTATATGATTTGGTGGTTTAGATGATGAAATGTATATGCCATATGATCCTATTATGCAAACTCATATATGGATGTTTTTACTTTCCTTTGATACTGACATGTCATGCAGGATGGTGTAAATGAGATGCATGTTTATATGAGATTCTTATGGATGCATGTGTTTTTATGCTTTATCATGTATGCAACTACCATGTTTTTTTTACTTTTCTGATGCACGTAATGAATGAATGAAATCTACTATGCACAAAATATCTGAGTAATGCATGTGTTAGTTAGAAAGAAGTTAGTTTGGATAGATGTTCTCTGAGATTGATCTAATAGAATGTAATGATAAAAAAGTGTTTTTTTTTTTTTTTTTTTTGCATTTTTGGATAGATATGATCTGATAGAAAGGATGAATGTCCCAAGTTGCTGCCCCTGTTTCCAATATTTGTCATCATTACATCTTTTTTGTATTTTTTGATATTCTGAAAGAGCGTCAAATGATCCAGATCACATACCACCTGGATACTGCCATGACCTCTTGATAGTGAAAGGAGTAGAGAGATTGAATAGAGAAAGACCCATAGTGCACCCAAGTATTGACCATCTGGGTTCAACTATGTTCCCTATTTGAAAAGAAAGAGAGCCAAAAAAAAGCACCCAGATATTGACCATCTGGATACCGCTTGTCCTCTAAATTAATCTAAAACAAAGAAAACAAGATAGAACTCCTATGCACCCAGAGTCCATTTGGATAACATTGTGAGCTCTTGATTTCCAAAAGTGAAATCCAAGCAAACAAGATAGAACTCCTACGCCCCTAGAGACCATCTGGATAGCATCATGAGCTCTTGTTTGCAACATAAAGGGAAAGACCATAGAAATTAAGATAGAACTCCAAAGTAACTCAAAGTCCATCTGAATATTGCTGCGAGCTCTTGATTCTATAAAGAAAATAAGCAAAATAAAAGAGAAGGAATGTCCAATTCTTCCCCAGGGTTAAGCTCAGATCATGGAATTGTGTGACTGACAGATAAGTGACAGCACCTACCGCATTTATCCTAAATCATCATGGCCCTGAGATCGAAGTGAATATTCAACAGACAACAATCAAAGAAAATAATTCATGATCTATCATAGATACTCTCCTCACATGGTGGATCCTGGAGTAGCGTAAGAACATAACCCCAAAATATAGACTGACATCTGACCGACTTGACTGACCTAGTCAACATTTTTGTATGATTCCTCGATGCAATTGGATTCTCTTGATTGGCTCAAACTCTTTGGTTAGGCTTGGTTGGCTTGATTGCTTTGATCATGTTGGCAGCTGATCAAGCTGTGTCAGATGTGCCCAATGCTTGTTTGCAAAGCTCATGATTGTGACAGTATTTGATTGATAGATTTGATTGCTCTAATCAGGTTGGCAGTTGATCAAGTTGTGTTAGATGTGCCCAATGCTTGTTTTCAAAGCTCATGATTGTGACAAATGATAGTCTGGCTTGCTCGCGTATTGCTTGTTGATTGAATTGATAGATTGATAAAGTTGTGTCAGATGAGCCCAATGGTGATATGCAAAGCTCATGATTGTGACATTTGATTGACTGGTCATGCTTTCCCCTTACTCTCTTGATAACCGAGTTGGTTTTATTGCTTTGGGATTTTTTCAATTTTTTTATTGTTTTTTATGAAGATTGATTTTCTCTTGATTTTTGATTGTTTTTTATGAAGATTGATTTTCTCTTGATTTTTGATCTTTTTAGGATTTTTGATGAGATTTCTGATTTTTAGGATTTTTCTGGACATTTGGAATCACCCCCTAGTCTGGTGGACTAGTATTAACCATGGGTAAGTGCCTAGTGCTCAAAGGGGTTTTGTGCATCTGGATAAGCTTGGGGTAGTCAGTCTTGCATTTTTAAGTGTGCTCAAGCTTTTGGAGCTTATTGATGGTGAAGCTGGATTTTAACACTTGGCACCTGTTTGCCAAGTTTTCACCAAGGTACCTACTCAATAGCGCCTGATTGCCAGGTTTTCACTGAGAGAGTGATTTTGTTTTTTTCTCTTTACATTTTTGTTTTTTTTTTGCTTTGCTTTTTTTTTTTTTTTTTTGGTTGTCGCCAAGGCGCCTGATTGCCAGGTTTTCACCAAGGTAACTTTTGTATTTTTTTATTTTTTTGGTATTTTATGGATATGTAGATAAATGCCTTAACCATAGAGACCTTTAAGGGTAGAACCTCTTCTGGTGCATGTTGTTGATGTAGCCGGGGAGTTGATCTCCTTCTAGTGTTGCTAGTATGAATGCCCCACTTTGAGTAGAGCTAATAATAACAAATGGTCCTAGCCAGTTAGGCTCAAACTTTCTGGGTTTGACTCGCTTTGCTTGATTCTTTTGATTTTCCATGAGGACGAGGTCTCCTACCTCAAATGTTTGTGGCTTCACCTTCTTGTGATAGTTCTTTCTAAGGTGATTCTGATAGCCTTGTAAGTGGCCGAAGGCATGTTGCCTTCTTTCATCTAGTAACTCTAGTTCACTAAGTTGTGCCACTCTATAGTCTTCATCTGAAACCAGGTTCTTCAATGATATCCTCAAGGATGGGATTTCTACTTCGAGGGGTAATACCGCCTCTAATCCATATACTAGGGAGAAAGGAGTGGCTCCTGTAGGTGTTCTCACACTAGTTTTGTATGCCCATAATGCGAGACTAAGCTGTAAATGCCAGTCTCTCCCTGATTCATTCACTGTTTTCTTCAGGATTTTCAGGATCATTTTATTTGTAGCTTCATCTTGGCTATTCCCTTGAGGGTAGTAAAATGAGGAGAACCCTTGTTTGATGCGAAACTATTCACATAGGTCTTCAACATCCTTGTTCTGGAAAGGGGTACCATGATATGTCAAGATTGTTTGGGGGATCCCGTATCGACAGATTATGTGGTTAAGTATGAACATCGCTATTTACTTTCCAGTGATGTAAGTGAGGGGAATTGCTTCCACCCACTTGGTGAAGTACTCCATTACTGCTATGATGTACTTGTGTCTTTTTGCTGAAGAAGGTGTAATTTTTCCCACTAGGTCAAATCCCCACATTGAAAATGGCAATGGTGATGTGATAGGATTTATTTCCTAGGTCGGGGCATGGATGAGGTCTCCATGAATTTGACATTGCCTACACCTTTGAACATGCTTGTGTGCATCTATCTCTATTGTGGGCCAATAGTATCCCATTCAGATTATCTTCTTAGCTAAGTTGTTGCCACCTCCGTGGGTTCCACCTATTCCTTCATGTACCTCGTACAAAGCTTTCTGGGATTCCATGGAAGTGAGACATCGTAGTAATATTCCATCTAGACTTCATCTATAAAGAGTAGTTGAGAGGATGGTATACCTAGAGGCTTGGTGGATGAGGGCTTTTCTCTGGTTACTAGACAAGTTTGGAGGTAAGACATTGTTTTGGAGATAGCTATAGACATCTTGGTACCATGGAGACTCAGGACCAACAAGGACACATGTTGATTTTGTGATAGATGCCTGATGTGATGGCACCAAGAGTTTCTCCACTAGAAATTGGAATTTTGTATCATTACCTAGCATATCAATCAATGATGCTATGGTAGCCATCGCATCTTTCACTTTGTTCTATGCTCTTGGGACTTCCTCAAAGAGAATGCAATGAAACTTTGTGTGCAGTCTTTCCATCTGTTCTCTATATGGTATGAGCTTCTCATCTTTGGTCATATAATCATTGTTGACCTGACTGATGACCAAGTGCAAATCGCCAAAGACTTTAAGGTTCTTGATTCTCCATTGAATGGTTATCTTTAGACCGATGACTAATGCTTCATATTCTGCTATGTTGTTGGTGCATTGGAAGTTAAGCCTGAAAGACTTTGGAATTGTATCATGATCGGGAGTGATAAGAACTATCCCTACCCCCGCACCATGGTTCATACATGATCCATCAAAATAAAGTTGCCATACCTTGATCACCGGTTGTAGCGTCATGATAGATTCATCAGGAAAGTCAGAGATAATAGGTTGGTGGTCTTGAATTGGTGCCTCTTCCAGTTGATTTGTTATCACTTGTCCTTTGATAGCCTTTTTGTCTATGTACTCAATGTCGAACTCACTTAAGATCATTACCCACTTTGTCAATCTTCCCGTGAGCACTGCTTTGCTTAATAGGTACTTGAGAGGATCAATATGTGTGACCAATCTCATTTGGTGACTCAACATATAGTGTCTTAGCTTCTAGGAAGTGAAAACAACTACCAGGCATGACTTCTCAATTGGCATATACTTCAGCTCATATCCAACCAAATTCCTACTTAGATAATAAACTACCCTCTCTTTTCCTGCATCATCATGCTGTGCCAAGAGGACACCTAATGTTGATTCCATTGCTGAGATATATAGAAGCAATGGTCTAACTTGTACTGGTGGTACCAATATAGGAGACTTAAGAAGGTAGTCTTTGAATATCTAAAATGCATGTTCGCATTGCTCTATCCATATGAACTTGATGTCTTTATGCAATAGATGTTGGAAAGGGTGGCACTTGTCTGCCAGTTGAGCTATCAAGTGTCTAATCGATTGTAACCTTCCTTGTAATCCTCATAGCTATCTCAGGTTCAATGGTGGAGGCATGTCCAATATTGCTTTGACCTTTGCTGTATCCACTTTGATTCCTCTGTGTGATACTATGAATCCCAGTAATTTTCCTGTTGTGACACCGAACGCACACTTTTTTGGATTTAGACAGACTTTGAATTCCTAAATTCTGTCAAAGATGGGTCCCAAAACCTATAAATGATCCTTTCAAAGTATGGATTTGGCTAGTATGTCATCCACATAGTCTTCCATGGTCTTGTGGATGAGATCATGAAATATAGTCGTCATAGCCCTTTGATATGTTGCTACGGCATTCTTTAGACCAAACAGCATGACATTCCAACAATATGTTCCCCAAGGACATGTGAAAGCTATTTTGTGTTGGTCCTCTAGCACAATCCTTATTTGATTGTAACCTGAAAATTCATCCATGAGTGATAGCATTTGATGTCTGGCAGTTAGGTCTACTATCGTATCAATGTTTGGTAAAGGAAAGTCATCCTTGGTACATGCTATGTTGAGATCCCAAAAGTCTATGAAAATCCATATTTGACCACTGTACTTTGTAACTGGTACCAGATTAGATATCCAGTCCACACATGGTATAGGTCTGATGAATTTATCATCCAAGAGCTTTTTCAGTTCTACCTTGACTAGCAATGCAACGTGAGGGTGCATCTTTCTTAGCTTCTGTTTGACAGGTTTGGCATTGGGTATCAATGGGAGATGGTGTAGCATGAGCTCTGGATCTAATCCTATCATATCTAAGTAGGACCATGCAAAATTGATCATTCTTTCCTTGAAGAAACAGATGAACTATGTTCTCTCCTTAGGAGTGAGTGATTTTGCCAAGTAAATGTTCCTTAGGTTCTTGTCATCCCCCAAGTTGATCTCCTCTGTTTCTTCTGCTAATAATGTTGATTTCTCCTCTGTTAAGGGTAGGATTTCTTTCTTTCCATCTTCTAGCAACTCAGTGAGGTTTTTTCTAGAAGATACATCTTCTTTTATCTTTTTAATCTTTTGTTCTTTTTTCTTTTGTGGACTAGAAAGAGGAGCTTCCTCCCTAAAATATGCTGCTCTATCTAGGTTAATGGAGAATCTTGCCTTGTGATCTCCTGATGGAATGCCTTCCCTTAGTCCCATGAAATGAGCTATCGCCTCATCATTCTCAAAGACATCTAGATTAGGTGGCCCTTGTTGATCCCACTCTATAAGCTTAGGGTGTACAAGACAGACACTTTTACTACTGTTTGGCTCTGGTTGACTAAATGGGACTCCTGATATGGTGCCTACAAAATTGGACTATGATGTGGATGCACCACTTGAGGTTTGGTAAATGACATGTTTGTCTATACAGGGTTGTTTGGTGATGGTCAGTTGGTCAAACAGGTCTGCTAGATTTATGATAATGTTCGCCTGAGGGGAAAAATATAGTATTGATGGTTCAGAGTCGTGGAGGGATCTCCACTCATACTCATGGGAGTCCGTCTTAATGGAATGTTCATCTGATGTCTCACTTGCTTGGTTATCATTGATTGCTAAGTGTAGGCTTATTTGGGATTGTGTGGTTCCCTCTTCGGTGGGAAAAAACTGCACTAATATGTTACCTATTAGGACATGCTCTGTGTTGTGCCCCCGGTGCATCTCTGCTACTTTCTCGTGATTAACTTGAATGTCTTGGATCACAGGGCTAGTGCTTTGTTGTCCATATCCCAAACCTCTTGTGTTTCTCTGGGTTGGTGGGAGAGGTAATTCATATATGCCTTGTTATCTTGCTCCCATCCTAGTTGTACCATCGTACCCAAATCTTTGTATCATTGTGTAACCATTACCATAGTTCAACAAAGGTAATGGAGGCCGAATTGTCTCAGGGGAATCTTGGTATAACCAGGTATTGATGTCCTATTCAAAAGGATTTTCTTCCGCTATGTCTCCCCACCAGAAAAAGGTTGTGGGTGGACATCTGAATAGAACAGGCTGTGGAGTTTCTATTACAATAATAGGTTGTGGCATGCCATGAGTTCTTGGGCTTTGAGGCATGTGCGTGATGGTAAAATATTCTTCATATCTGTATTCACCATAGACCTTGTCCATGATGGATATCTTGCCTATGTTTTGTGTGATATCTTTAAGATTTGAATCTGAAGAGGATGAGATGCTTGCATCTTGTTTAATGACTATCTTTCTTGCTGCTCAAGTGACATCCTTGGGATTCGAATCTGAAGAGGATGGGATGCTTGCATCTTGGTTTTATGGTACCTAGTTATCAGTGTTGATTTGGATCGCATTACAATATTGGAAGGGATTGGGATCTCCCTCTATGATGATCTCCTCTCCCTGGTGTGGGAACTTGATGCATTGATGGTATGTCAAAGGTACAGCTTTCATTTCATGTATTCAAGGTCTCCCTAGTAACATTTTGTATCCCAACTCAAGGTCTAAGATTTGGAAGGGTGTGTTTTTTACCACAGGACCTATGCGAATAGGTAGAATGATAATACCCTTGGAGGACCTTTCCTCTTCATCATAAGCTCTGATATTTATCCTCCTTGTGACATCAATGCTTGATTTTTAATAGCCCAATTGCTTGATTAATTTTAGAGTACAAATGTTTAACCCAGCTCCACCATCAATAAGGACCCTACGGACAGTTCTTTTGTGGATCTGGACAAGTAAGTGTAGAGGATCATTATGTAGGGGTTTATGCGGTGGCACATCACGGTCTATGAATGTGGCATGTTTGTTAGCTGCTATATGGTTGACCATCATTTGGAAGCTCTTGGGTGTTATGTCCCTTGGGACAGCTGCATTCTAAAGTGTTTGGTCAAGTGCCAGTGTATGCTGCGGAGATATGCATAATAGGTCAAACATGGAGATCTAGGCAGGTGTGCGCTTTAGTTGGTCCACTATGCTTGTTTGTGGATCTGAGTTTGCTATAGGATTGGCTGATGTAGTAGTTGAGGATGGTACTCCTTGCAAGATGACTCTAGCATGATGCATTTTTATAGCACAATTGTTACCTTGGTCTATGATAGTGATTGTAGCCACATGGCTATCTGAAGGATTGAGGCAATTGATGACATTATCACTATTGGCATATGTATAGTTAACTTATTTTGTTTGTCCACCAGACCCGGAGGCTTTTCCCTTATTTTGATCATGAAAGGTATCATTGAAAATGGTGTGATCATTTGTGCCTTTGGTTTGATTATTCGTCACATTGATGATCCCTGTGTCAATCAGATCTTGGATAGCGTGTTTCAATCAGTAGCAGTTGGCCATTTTGTGCCCTTTTACCTGATGAAACTCGCAGAAATATTTGTTATTATACCACCTTGGTTTGTTTTCATCTTGTTCAAGGTCCTTAATTTCTGGGAGAGTGATAGTGTTTGATTGTATCAACTTGCGTAAAGCTAATTCTATCGGCTCTCCTAATGGTGTGAAATCTCGTTGCTGGAATTGAAACCGTGGTTTGCGTTGATTCTGTTGTTGACTGTTTGACATAGCGGCCACTTTTATAGGGGGAGGTTGGTTCTGGGTGTTTGCTTGTTGAGTGGGCCCTATGGGTTTTTGGTTTCTCACAGGTGTGCCTTGTAGTGACACCTTGGGTTGCATGTAGTTAACTATCTTTACATCAATGACACCATCGCTAGTGAAATTTTTGTTTTTGTTCCACCACTTAGCTTTTTCTGTTGCATTTTTATTTGTATTTGTTTGTGTGGGATCTGTAAGGATTCCTCATTTGACTAAGTTATGCTTGCAACAAACTCCTCTTTTGATGAGTTGTGTGAAGTTCAGAACTAACTGTAACTCGGTTGTGAATGACATGTCTAGGATTAGATTGTCAACAAACATGACTATTAAGTCTTGTTTGGGCACATCATATGTTATACGGTTTTTCGTATTCCTCCACCTCTATAGGAATTTCACAAAAGACTCTCCATCTTTCTATTTTATATCACAAAGGTCCTTGATGCTGACCTTGTGCTCAATGTTATGATGGAAGTGAGCTATGAACTTTTTAGCCAATTCTCCCCAAGACTGAATGCCATGAGGTAGATGTGAGAACCATTCCATTGCTGGTACAGCCAAGCTTTGTGGGAACATTTGCATTAGATATGTCTCATCATGAGCAACTTCGACACAACTAGAAAAAAACTCGTGGATATGCTCAATAGGGTTGTTACTACCCCTATACTTGTCAAATTTCAGTACTGAGAAATGATTTGGGAATGGTGACATGTGAAGAGAATGGTCAAAGGGAGTATAGGTATAAATCCTCAGTGGTATAGGATTTAGTTTGCCCCTGATTTTGCATATCCATCATTTGGGTTTGAAGGGTTTGCATTTGTTTCATTAACATGTCTGTTTGATATTGAGACTGGTGTGTGTGGACATTCCTTTGTGTTGTGGTGGGTATGAGGTTTTTCCTCTGTGTCCCTTGAGTAGGAACATAGGATTTCATCCTAGGGATTTGATATTGATTCCCCACTGAGTGATTTGTAACTGGAGGGACATGAGTAACCCATGGTGGGTTTTTATGTGCTTGCTGTTGTGATTGAAACTGGGGTTGATACTGCTGGGGTTGGTATTGTTGCTGCTGAGGCTGGGGTTGAAACTGGGGTTGCTATTCTTGAGGTTGGATTTGAGGCAACTGAAGCTGGGGTTGTTGTTGCAAGGGTTGAAATTGAGGCAACTGAAGCTGGGGTTGTTGTTGTGGACATTGGATTGGTGTCAGAATGAGAAAAGATGTAGCCTTGGGCGGGCCTTGACTATAAATAGGTCCTGCAAAGATGGATCCTTGTGGGCATGAGGTGTTAATCCCAAGACTAGTGTGAATGGATTGCAGCAGCGGCATAGTTTCAGAACAGTTGGTGTTTGGTGGAATAGAATTCATAGCATGAGAGCTTGATTGTCTTGGCCATGAGACCAAAGGTGGAGGCATACTAGTGACCATGGGTGCACTTAGTTATGAGCCTGTCATGCTTTGAGTAGATGATGTGCTGGCCTAGGTTGGGTCATTGGTTTGATTGGATATAGTCTGTGTCAAAGTGGGTAAGATCAATGGTGGAAAGATTGGAGACATAATAGGTAGTATCTGAGGAAGCTGAGTAGTATTCTGACTTGCGAGAGGATTTTCAGGCCATATAGTCGACACACTAAATTCAGCGGGGAGTTTGAATCCCTTCTTTATTAGCATGGCCAAGTAACGTTCTAGGTTCCTCTCTACAACAACATCAACTACTTTGGTGGATTAAGCATCTTGTTCCACATCTTCAAGTTCTTCTTCTGTGATATCTTGGAAAAATGCTGCCCCACGGGGTTGTTCAATGAAAAGAGAAGAACTGGTGTTCATGAAGGGATCATTCTCTTGCTCTATTTCCCAAATGGGGAAATGGTTGATATATGACTCATTAGGTTGAGTTCTAGCCTTAGACCTTGTGTAAGGTCCTCCATGAGGTGTTTTAGATATAGTGTGGTCCAGGTTTTGTAACTAAAACAAGTGATATAAAGAAAACAAAGAAGAAGATCCTTTTTGAGGAAGTTCGAGTTATGTTTTGGACAACGGTAATTCTAAGGACAGATTTTGATATAACTTGATCTCAAAGTGGTGATAAAAAGATAAGATTTGCCAACCTTTGCCTTGGACAAATTCAATTTGATAAAGATGATGATGTTTGATATGATGAGATCCAGGTATTTTGAGTCTGAGCTTTCGAACTAACAATGTTTTTGACAATAATCATGCTTTACAGAGAAAGGGTAATATTTAATGTTTAGATATTCACACAATTTTTTTTGCATTTTCCTGGGATAGACACTAGTTTTGGACACCAAATGAAGGATTCTTTCAAGGTTTTAGGTTAAAATAGAAATATAGTATATCTGGTCAATTGTGGTACAAATTTCATCGGTTGCAGTAAAATGACTAGTCGATTGTGGTAATAAACACAACAATTGTGGCAATAAATGAATCAACTACAGCAAACTTCCTTCAATTGCGACACAATGCAGGCAATTGCAGTAAAGGAGGAACAGTCTAAAAAAGACTAGAGGATAAGTATCAATGCTTGATATTTTTGAATTTTTCTGGAATAATGCTTCTAATTTGCAAAACAGTTGATGTTGACAACCCTAGACTTTAACATGTTTGACTCATATTGACAGTTTGGATGTTTTGTTTTGCATTTTTAGAAACTGGTCAAAGGAACAAGCACCATAAACACTGTGTTTTGAAGAATGAAAACTAAAATTGTGTATGTTCTACAACTTTTTCAAGTTGCAAGGTTATCATGAGGTCTCAACAATGAACAATCAGATTAATCTAGGTCAATGGCTTCAGAATACAATGTTATAGGCCCAATGCTTGAATGTTCATTAGCTCACACAGCAATTGTCACGCTACTAGGACATGAAGGTCCATGACGTAGGTGCCCGTGTTTTTTTTATTTCCAGGTATTGTTGTCATGGAGTGAAGATCTCTTTCACTACACAAATATCGCGGGACACATATGTTGGGAATCTTGGGGGGAAATTCTGCAACCCCTTGCACTATAATAAGGTATATGTTCGGAGGTAAAATGGGTTGGCCTCTAATTAATCAAGGTTGTAGTAAGGGTCTGTGGTGTCTCTCCAATCGGTTTGTATGTGCGTGACTCACTTAAGAGCCTAATTGACCATGCTAGCTCCTTAGGGATATTCACTCGATCTGGACTATTATCAACACACCTTGCCCAAGCTTGGCTAGATACGATGGAACTTTGGTTCGCACCTTGTTTATATACCGATCGGAAGGATTACAGGTTTAAGGTCATCCTCTGAGGAAGAAGCGCATTCCCCGGATAGGCCTTTCTAAAAAAGTAAAGGTTTGTAATCTAACAGTTTGTGTAAGTGCACCCAAAACTCAAGACACAAGGTAAATTGATCAAGCTCCAAAGTTTAAAGTGTGAACTAAGCTACACCACCATACAAGCACCAATGTTCAATTTTAAGCCCAAAAGTAGGTGTTGATTGCTTGTTCAGTTTTAATGCACTAAATTGAGAGATTTTTTGCCTTTGTTCAGTTTTAATCCTCACGTCAATTTTAAGCCCAAATCCAAAATATGAGGTGTGATATGTTTTGCAAGCACTGTTCTTTTTAAACCCAAATCAACAAATGAATTCCTTTTATTTTGTTTTGTTTAAATAGGTTAGTACCAAAAAAGGATTATTTGCAAAATGAGAATATACGCAACTTTGAAATAATGAACGATGCTTACCAAAACTTACCACTTCTTTGTCCTCTGTGATTTGATCCAATCCTGCACAGAAACCGAAAAAAATGTCAAATTAGCAATAGATAGACGCAAGATTTGGATCTGATTCTGCAATATTTTTGCAATTGCGGCAATCTTCTGGCAACTATGGTAAACTTCTGTCAATTACGGTAAAGCACTGGCAACTACACCTAAATGTTGTCAATTGTGGCATGGATCGGGCAACTACGAAAAAATTCATTCAATTGCGGCACACATCAGACAATTGCGGCAAAATACACAAAGAATAAAGATAGAAATAGACAGAATAATACTGTGAAAGCCTGCAATCAATTGTGGTATTAAACCAGACGATTGCGGCACAATTTTTCTGATTTGCGGTAAAATACTAGCAACTGCGAAATAATTCAAATGTCAAAGAAAAGTCAAATTTTTAAATTTATGATCATACGGCCATGGTTGATCAATCAGGTTCTTTGTCTGCAAGAGATATTTGGGCTATTTTTTCACGTCGGGTTCACCAAAATGTACACCTCACCTTTGACTCATAATCTGTGGTTCCCAAGCTTTCCAAAGGCAAGGGTCAGTAGGAAAGGTTTCACAAATGATATAAATCAAATACACGATACTACCAAATGAATAACAATGAAACATAATCAATAAAATGTACAAGCAAGAGAAAGGAAAACAAATGAATGCAAACCCCACGATGCTTGATGCTTCTATTGTCTCTCTACTCCTTCCAAAATGCTATTTATTGATGCTCAGTATTGGCGGGATAGCGTCTATGACTTCATAAGTGTTGAGAATTTGCTAATTGAAACAGGTGTGTGATTGCAAGATGGCTTGAATGCTAGAACCAAACTAATAGAGTAATGGCGCATGAGAGCTTGAAGTCTGGGATCCTTCAAATGGTAATGAAGGGTTTATTATATAGGAATTGGTGATGATATGAACGGTTGTGATCAATCCTAGAGATAGGGAGATGAATGGTTGAGATCAAAAGGAACAGGAGAGGTCCTCAGTAAACTCCACCTCTTTATTTGGTGAAGAGGAGATAGAGTTTGGTTAACTGAAGAGCTAATTATGAGTTACCTTTTTGAACTGACGAGGTGGGTGAAGTTACCCATGTGGACTGGAGAGATGGGTGGAGTAACCCATGTGATCTGATTGGAGTTATCTCTTTGAAGATAAATGAGTATTTAATTCATTTATTTAATAATTATTTTCAACACATGAGATAATTGAATTCTTTTTTATTAAGAATTGCTTTATTTGATGAAATTAAATTAATTTAATTTGAAATTAATTTAATTGGAAGAATTTAATTATCAAATTTAAATATTTGAATTTAAACTATAGGAAATTGAGTTTAATTAATTAATTAATGATAATTAATCAATTAAAGCTATTTAATTAAATAAAATTAATTATTTAATTAATTTTAGGAATCTGATTAGATGATTTGGGGAATGAATTTAGAGGAAAATAAATGATTAATTAATGATTAAAAACCCATTAATTAATAGATGAAAATTAGTGTTTTTAATGTAAAGTCGCAAGCCTGTCCATTTTAGGGTGTCTACACTTACCTGCACACTCAATTCAAATATCAGTAGTCGGAGGAGATAAATATACATCATAAGGAAATAAGCAATATTCAAAATTTAAGGAAATCATCAACATACTAAGTTTATTACTAAAGATCCCAAGAATACATCAATTTCATTTTAAGCATTTAACATAAGGTAAGATTCATATTGCATGAAATCAAAATTAAATATCTATTTCTAATAATTCCCAAATTCATCAATTACCCATAACATATTCATAATATATTTCCAAATCAATTGTCTCAGAAATAAATGTCCATAATAGAAAACATAATATAGTCCATAAGGTGCATCATAAAGCATCATGTGTCCTCACATCTGAAATGATCAAACCGTGGCATAAAGCATAAAATCCATAATGTCCATAGTGCATCAAAAGTAAAGTATCATATGCTAAATCTATCATAAGCAAAAAAACTAGAAAACTATGATGGGGTTCAGGGTGAAGCCTCACATCCTCCCCCCTAGGCTTGAACTTCCTCCTGGAGTTCATCAAAAAGATGGGGATATTGAGCTCTCATCTATGTTGCGTCCTCCCAAGAAGTTGTAACCTCATCATAGCAATCCCACTGAACCCTAACCTGGTCCAGCTCTTAGCCTCGTAGGCCCAGCGTCCAGCGTGCCAAAATGCAAATAGGCTCCAATGCTAGCTGCCCATCCGAATCCACCTGTAAGGCATCCCAATCTATCAGGTGAGACTCATCATAAATATATTTTCTCAAAATAGAAACATGGAACACATCATGGATGCGTGACAAGATAGGTAGCAGGGCTAGATGGTAAGCAACTAGTTCTATCCTCTCCAATATCTCAAATGGTCCCACAAATCGAGGTGCTAGCTTAGAGCCCTTTTCAAAATGGATTGGACTCTTGTGAGGTCACACTCTCAAGAAGACTCTATCTCTGACCATGTAAACCCAATCTATCCTCTTGGCATTGGCATACTTCTTCTGTCGATCTTGCACCTTAAGGAGACGCTGCCTAATTAAGGCTACCTACTACTCCATCTCTAGGACTAGCTATGGTCCAATGGTAACTTTGTCCTCAATCCTATCCCAACTCAAAGGTGTCCTGCATGGTCTACCATACAGTGCCTAATATGGTGGCATACCCAAAGATGAATGATGCCCATTATTATAGGCAAACTCTACTAAATGTAAATACTCTTCCCACTTGACCTGATGATCCATAACATACATACAAAGCATATCCTCAAGAACCTGATTTACTCTCTCAGTCTGACCATCTATCTCTGGGTGATAAGTTGTGCTAAAGTTGAGCTTTGTGCCCAAAGCTGCCTGTAAATCTCTCCAAAAAGATGATGTGAAGAGAGAATCCCTGTTAGAAATGATCTTTTGAGGGATGGCATGCAGTCTAACTATATCTCTCAAGAAGACTTGTGCCACTGCTGGGGCTATAAATGTGGTACAAACGGGTGAGAAGTGGGCCACTTTGGTCAACTTCAACTGTCACCAAGATAGCATCATGGCATCGAGATGACATAAGGAGACCAACAATAAAATCCATGGATATAACATCCCACTTCCACATAGGTACCTCATGAGGCTGAAGGATCCCTCTAGGATGACCATGCTTGGCCTTAACCTTCTAGCATTCAAGACACCAGGCTACTAACTCTATAATGTGTTGTCTCATACCCGGCCAATGATAGAGCTGTCTCAAATCAGCACGCATCTTCTTAACTCCAAGATGCACCACATAAGGGGCTCTATGAGCCTCTAGCATGATGATATTATGCAAATCCCTAGAAGAAGGTACATAGATGCATCCTCTATGATGCAGTAGTCCATCAAACTCCAAGGAATATCCTAAAAATCTCCCCACAAGGGTTTTCTGAGATTGGATCAACTAACAAACCTCTATATATAATTCATCCTCCTGCAAATGGTGTAATATATGATCTCTCAAGTCTGTACTAGTGATCATGGTTGATAACTCATGTTGCCTCCTACTCAAGGCATCAGCGACCACATTCTCTTTTCCTTTGATATAATGGACATCAAAGTCATACTCACATAGGAACTCCATCCACCTTCTCTACCTAGCATTAAGGTTCAACTGAGTGAATATATACTGCAAACTCTAATGGTCTAAATGAAGCTCAAATTGATGTCCCAAGAGGAATTGTCACCATCATACTAATGCATGCACTACTATTGCAAGCTCAAGGTCATGGGTAGGGTAATTAAGCTCGTGAGTCTTAAGTTTCCTAAACTCATATGCTATAGCTCGCTCATCTTACATAAGTACTGCCCCCAAACCATCCAAGGAAGCATCAGTGCAGACTACAAAGTCCGATGTAGGCTCTGGCACTGCTAAAATAGGTGCACTGGTAAGTGCTTTCTTGATTTCCTGAAAGGCCCTCTTACACTTCTCTGTCCAATCAAACTTCTTTCCCTTTCACTGAAGGGATGTGATAGGATGATCCACTCTAGAGAAACCCTGAACAAACTGCCTGTAATATCCTGCGAGACTCATGAACCTCCTAACCTCGGTTAAAGTAGTAGGTGCTGGCCAATTCATAATGGCATCAATATTAGATGGGTCCACTAAGATCCCATCACCTAAAATAACATGGCCTAAATTATGGACCTATGTTCTGAAGAAGGCACATTTTGACAAACTGCTATACAACTGGTTATCCCTCAAGCACTGTAATACCTGTCTCAAATGCTCCTTGTGTTCCTTCTCATTATGAGAATATATCAGTATGTCATCAAGGAACACAACCACAAATCTGTCAAGGAAAGTGTGGAATACCCCATTCATGAGGCTCATGAATACAGCAGGGGCATTTGTAAGATCAAAAGGCACAATAGTGAACTCATAATGTCTGTATCTAGTCTGAAAAGCTATCTTGTGGATATCACTTTCCACAATTCTCAACTGATGGTACCCTAATTTAAGATCTATCTTGGAGAACACATAGGCACCCTGCAACTGATCAAACAAGTCATCAATCCTAGGTAGTGGATATCGATTTTTAATGGTTAGCTTGTTTAACTACCTGTAATCCATACACAGTCTAAGTGATCCATCCTTCTTTTTGACAAAGATAACTGGTGCACCCCAAGGAGAGACACTAGGTCATATGTGCAACTTCTGAAGGAGCTCCTCAAGCTAAATCTTGAGCTCATTAAGCTCATTAGGAGACATTCTATATGGTTCTCTAGATACTGGTGTAGCACCTGGCATGAGGTCTATATGGAAATCAACTACTCTATGGGGAGGCATACCGGGTAATTCTGAAGGAAACACATCTATGAATTCCTATAACATGGGATGATCATCAAGAGAAGTTCCATTTTCCGCTTCCTCATCCCTATCACTGATCGTGATGGAAAATAACTAGCACCCTTTTTGCAAGCACCGCTTAAGCTACATAGCAAAAATCATACAAATGGATACTGCCCTCTAAACCCTTGGGATTACTATAGCATTACCGTTGTCATCTAAACATTCTACCTTCTTTTGTCGACAATATAGCTTGGCCTTGTGTGCATAAAGCCAATCCATGCCAAGTACTATCCCATAGGATCCAAGAGGAGTGATACGTAGATCTATAATGGTAGTCATGGTACCAATCTGCATGTGGAAATCCTTAACTAAGGAAGTGATGGGTACTCTAGAACCTGAGGCTAACTCTACCTCCCAACTAACTTCTTGTCTAGCTGCCACTAGCCCGTAATGCTCCACGACCAATTGAGAAACAAAAGAATCTATAGCACATGAATCAAATAGAATAGTAACTCTGTTACCTCTGATCATACTTGTAGTCTCAATCACAGTACCCTGATGTTCTGCCTGGCGGTTGTCAACTGCTACAAAAACTCTATGGGATCTACCCATATCACCAACAGTGGGCTCTGATGCTGCGGTGCGCTGACCACCCCCTTGAGGGAAATCCCTAGCCAAGTGCCCCATGGCACCACAAGAGTAACATGGCCCTCAAGTCTGAAACTGGGTACCCTGGGGTCTAGAAAAATGTGAGCCCCCTGTCCTGCTAGAACCACTATAGCCACCCCTAGATGACTGCTGAGTCCTAGATGGGGGTGCCAATGATGCCTGTGACCTCTGATCCCTACTAGGAGTTTGTGACTGCCACTTTTTGGGCTTGGAGCCCTGTTGCCCCTGAGGGGCCTTTTGTCTCTGTCCCTGATAAGATTGTTGTTGAGAAGGAGGGGATTTGTAAGACCCCGAGGAATGCCTGTTATTGTTTTGGTTGTTGTTATTCCCTTTCCAATGTGTTTTCTGATACTCTAAATTCTATGGTTTGGTGTTTCAGTTCTGAGACTGATCTCGTGCATCCTGTCCCCTACCCTAAATCTACTTAGCAATCAAGGCCTTTTCCATGGCCTCTCAAAGGTTCCCTAGTGCTGTCATGCGCACTGAACCTGATATAGATGTATTCAACCCTCTAATAGAGTGGTTGACCTTGATCTTCACATCTCTCATAAAGTCTACATAAGGTAGAAGTTCCAAGAACTTACACTCATACTATGTGATGGTGAGCCCTCTCTGTTGAAGGTCATGAAACTCATCAATCTGTCACTGGCTATAGTGCTCAGATAGGTAATGATCCATGAATCTCTCTAAAAAGGTGCCCGAAGTGAGGGTGTCCATAGCCAGATTACCCTTTAACTCTTCTGTCCTCCACCAAATAGTTGTTGATCCTCTCAACAAGTGGATAGCAAAGCGTGCCCTCATATTGCTCCCATAAGGGCACAATCTGAAACATCTCTCGAGGCTCAAAAGAAAGGCCTCAGCCTCACTCCCACCCATGGCTCCTAAAAAAGGTGGTGGGTTAAGGCGTATAAGTTCCCTAATGTGGTCCCCTGTGTCACAGGGTACCCTCTTGAAAACTGGAACAACTACCTCTGGAGGTGGCATGTGTACTGACTCACCCTCATGGTCAGCCTGGTCCTCCACAACTCTAGGTGGGGGACTCCTACTATGCTCATGCATTGCACCCCCAAGTCCTGCATGCTGATTATCCTGAGGTATCCTGTCCAAAATAATCACGACCAGATTCTGAAAGGCATTCAATACTTCCTGGTTGGGGTTGGGGGGTTGTTCAAGAGGAGGCCTCTGCTCCTCACCATTACCCCCTACATTCTGTTCCAACTGAACTCGTGCCAAAGGGGCACATTTACGGCCCCGTCTATGGGCATGAGCTTGCAGCATTACTGGAGGCATCCTACACACATATGAAGGTGGTATAAGTTGAAGGTAGTGTCTTAATTTGAAATGATTATGTTTAAAGTTGTTGCAAAACTTTCTACTAAGTTTGATCTTATTTTGAAAATGTTACAATAGATGTTTAATTTTTTATGAAACATAGTGGATTTAAGGTTCCAGTGTTGAAACGTGGCTCTGATACCAAGTGTCATGCCCAAAAAATTTGCGCCCAAAAATGCAACTTTTTTTTTGAAAGGTAAAATTTAAAATTAAGAGGGTCTAAGGGGAATCATGACTATGTGTCAACCTCCCTCAACCCAAGGTCTCCTACTAAGGTTAAAATTACACAAGGTTTCAATTAATTACAGATTTCCCTAGAGATAATTTTAGGCTATCGTTCGAGGACAATGCAAGGTGAGGTTCATGAATTTGTGTGTCATCCCCTTTCTATTTTAATAGAGTTTGATGATGTGGAGAGGAAGACTCCCTATACTCAGTTTCCAGGGACGTTTCGGAAAATTTGGTAGGTTGATAACTTACAGATACTGTGTTTAAAACACCCTAAGGCAAGGCACTTTCATAATATTATTTTTATGATGACCAGTATACTGGCCACATACATTGGCCACATAAAAATAACATTATAAGTCCTTAAGTTTAATTTAAAGTTTTAATAAGATTTTCCCCTTTAAAATTTCTCAATTAAATTATTTAATTATCGTTTAATTAATGACTATGTTGAATTTGATTTCGTAGAAAATCTTATAACTTAAATGTTAGAAAAACTAGTTAAAAGGTCAAAAGTAATTTAATGTCGAACTATAGTTTTTCAATAGTTCAATAATAATCTATTTTACTAAACCCTTGAACTTCAACGAATCTCATAATAAAATCAATCTCAATGGAAACATGATATTGTTTGTAGAGAGTCGTCTGTTGAGTAAGACTATAGCCCACTAGAAAATAATTGCTAAAGTTAATTTATCACAATTCAACCTATAAATTCACTTGAGTTATTATCCTATTGTTAAAGAGAAATTAAATTAAATCATTACATTTCCCCCCCAAAAGAAATATATATTTTCTTAGGACAACTTAATAGTTTAAAAGAACTAAATTTTTCATAACACAAATTAAAATTTCTTTTGCTAAACAAAGGGAAAACTTCCCTCTAAAAGCCCCCTCTTTTTTTTTTTAAAAAATGGTCAGCATTAAAATTTCCCTCCCACAATTTTCCATGCCCTAACCCTAATTCGAAATTAGGGTTGGGCTCAAAAATGGAAAGTGACAAAAAGTCACTTGTAGAAACCTTCTTCCTAGTTTCTACTTATTTTTTTTGTTTCAACAAACCCTAAGAGAGATTTTTTTTTTTGTTTTACAATGATCTGTGCAGGTCTGCCACATTCATGGAGCTAGAAAGAAGAATCTTTTATCATATATATATATATATATATATATATATATATATTCCAATATATATATACATATATAACAGTATGTATATATACATATTAAAATATATATATATTTTAATGTGGGATGAAATCTCCATGGCGACAGACTGTGTTTGAATACAGTGGGGCGACAGTGGTGTATTTTATAAACAATGGGCGGTGTAATGAAATCGCGCCCCCATTTTTTGTGTGTTGCAGAGATGAGTACAGAAGGAGGCGGGTGTCGCGCGGCTTCCACCACCGCCACAGCCCGTGGCAGGTGTGCCCGCGGCTGTGCGTAGGGGCTGGAAACCATAGGGGGGTTTCGAACACCACCCTACCCCCGCCACTTTCCTTAAGGAAATGCAGGGGAGGTAGGGGTTGCGGCTCTGTCGCGGCCCACTGCTATTTCGTTTTAATGTTTTTTTTTGTTAAAAAAATATTTAAAAAACAATTTTTTTTATAAAGGGTTTAAAAATATATATATATGCAGGTATATATTTCCTTGTTTATTTAAATATTATATATATGTGTGTGTGTGTGTGTGTGTGTATACTATTTTTTTTTTGAAACAACAACATATATCAACAAAGATAAAGTATGAACATATATGTACATTTTTGTTTTATAATGACATGTAATGTTTATATATATATATATATATGTGTGTGTGTGTGTGTGTATACATATATATTTATATATGTATATATATATACATATATATATATATATATGTATATATATGTATATATCACTCTATTTTTATTTTTTTTGTGTCACAAACCAGCAATAAGGAAATGCATGTACACATAGGTATATTTTTTTGAAAAGGAAAGGAGCTTCAAATTTTTCAATATATGATCATGTGTATATATGTGTGTGTGTGTGTGTGTGTGTGTGTGTTTGTGTGATTTCACAAACTAATCTTACTGTTAAGCATAATTTGATTTAAAAGAAAAGAGGGAGAACAGATTTTATTGGAGTATTTCATTTCATCTATATGTAATCATATAAACATAAATCATATTCCATGATAGATTTTTAAATTGCTAAAGTATAGCCATGATTCAAGTAACAGAATTTATGCTTGATTCTATATTATTTTGTTTACTCTTATTTTCTTCTTATTGCAGCAAATGACTTCCACATTACTAAAATAAATTGAAGATTAACTAACTAGTGGTCTTGCAAAACTTCATTTTGTAATAATAAGCAACTTGAAATAACAAGTTTTGTACAATGTCTATCTTAGCATATAAAATGAAATTATATTCAATCAAGAGCCAAATACAATACATGATTTGTCATTTCTAATGGATTCTTTCAAATATGCTTTTAAGAGATACATAAATCAGCCACATGGCTTTAAACAAAACTTTCATCTTCTTGCATATAAATTTGACAAAAGAACATGGCTTTTCACTTGTACATAGAAAATAGATCACTTTTCTCCCTTGTTCATTTCAAGCTCCAAATATAGCTCCAACTTCAAATCTGCAATACAAAACAAGACATGGGAAAACTAGAAACCATGGGTTGCTCTCCACCCAACCTAGACCTCTTATGAGGCCACCCCGAGCTTAGGGAACCAAACAAAGGTGGGAAAAACAAACATGCAACAACAACAATAAGAGAAGCATGACAAACTCACATAAAACTCCCATTCTCAAAGGCTTTCATAATGGATCACTCAAAGATCTTACATGGGGTGAAGTGGACCAAGTACCCAAGGGAGAAGGCCAAACCCAAAACTTAAATTCCCAGCCTTCACATGGCTGCGCAAATACTTCTTTCTCATATTCAACTAAAACAACATCATACCCTTATGACCCCCAAATGAAACAACAACAAGGGAGGCTTCATGGAGCCCATACTCCATGCTTTTTCCCTCTCCTCCTTGAGGAGAGACTCTACACCAAGGGCTATCAAAACTCCTCCACC
>MU228252.1:394403-425930 GCA_018584345.1 Thuja plicata
CGGGTATATACTTTCAAGACTCCAAAGTAGGTCACATACCAATTCTGCACTTGAATACACAGGAAATCAGAATTAATCACTATCAGAATGGTTCTTGAAAACTTGTTATCTGATTTCACAAAGATCTTTAGACTGGAAAACATGGAGTGTGTGACCAATGGAACATAGTACAAAAGGAATTTTCTCAATTGGATGAGCTGGTCAAAAGTTATCACATGTCAAAATGGGCTACTCAGATTTCTAGGCAGGACAAAAATGCAGACAATTCTGAGCAACCAACTTTGGGAAGTATGAAAACTTATCAAACAGATTCAGAATGATCTAAGATCTAAAACATAAGTTCTCTGATATGCATTCTAAACATTCCCAAAGTGGTGAACTATGAAACTCAACAGGGTGTAAGATACTCAGAAGCAAAGTAGGCTCCGGACAACAAATTGACAATTAACAAAATGCAGAATTAGGTGACCCCCTCAAAATGACTACTCCATAAACATGTCAGAACTGAAATTCAGGAGCTGGGACCCACTGCACATGTCAAATGGAAGGCATTAAAGCCTCTTCCAAATTTGTATCTCATAAAAATCATCTAGGCATCTTTTTCAATCACTCGAATTGAGCCTTCTCACACAAAATTTTCAAGGGTATTGACTTTGCTTGTCTGAAAATTATACATGGTCACTCCAAATTTATTCCAAATTTAGGAGTACCAGCATGATATTTAAACTATATATATTAATTTTGAATTATGATACTCAGGGAATTTAACACAATGAAACACTCTATAAAATAGAATATCCAAAAGACTAATTGAAAATATATAACTTATAACCACAAGTAAAAAGAAGAGAACTTATCTTTATTAATGTTGAAAAAATAGTACATCAGAGTCCATGTTGTAGTTGTGATCAAATTCTATACTATTAAAAATATATATCATGTTCTTGTCTCTTTACATTATGTATATATATATGTGTTTGAGTGGCTTTCACACCTCTTTAGGGTGAAAAGACATAACCCTTATTATAAATTATTTTGAAAAAACAATAAACTAACTAAGAAATAACTACCTAACTTTTGGATTTGGCTTTGGCTTAAAATCCAAAACACCTTGTGAAAACCTAATATTTCTACTGGAGATAGGAAATTTTATTTTCTGAACTAGGTCATTTTTATATTTTTAAAATTTGACCATCTTCAGCCTCTGTTGGCATCATCTTTGTAGCAGGTCAAAATTCCAACATTTTCTGAAGGCTTCAATTAGTTAGTTCTATTTATTTGTGTCATAAAGCTTCCTTCCTTTGATTTTTTTAGTATAGAGAAACTTGCTTCTTGATAATGGACTGGGACTTATAAATTCTCAAAATTTAGGGTACCAACAGTGGCTCTTTCTTGGGATGTATTCTCCCTATGAGCATAGAAAGATTCTAGCTATCTCTGGAGAAGTAGACCAAGTATCCACACTTAATCTGCTACAAAGTGGAATTGGGTGGCCCCAAGCCCCCAAAAAATGAACACTGCTTCTTTCCTCTATCGAACACATAATTCTGATCATGTAATAATTTGGATCTCTCTAATATAATGCCACCATTATCATGGACAATATTTATTTCTTTATTAACACACTTTGAATTTTTTTTACCCTTAGAAAAATTAGCAGGTGCACTATAGTCCTTGCTAAATAGAAGATCCGCATGCATTTGATCAACCCTACAAGAAACTAGATTAAGCTCTTCTGTGTGGATGCCTTTACATACACAATCTTCCCTATACATATTTTGAGTTTCATCATCTTCAAAATGATCACTAGGCCCATTGTCTTTATCATAATGTTGATGGACTTGATTGCATAGAAAATATTTTTCAAATAATGGATTCAAGGATACAGAGAACTTGGGCATATCTCCATGAGAGATTTCATCTGAAACTTCTTCATGTTCATATGTTTTATGTTGTTCTATTTCATCTCCATTATTTGATTCCTAAAATTCATCTTCTTCTTCATCTAGTACCCCCTGAGTATGTACTGATCCATCAACTTTCTTATCATGGTGCATTGAGAAAAAAATTTGACCACTCTTCTCAACATATTTTTGATATTCCATGTCTAGTAAATATGAGATTTCTTCTGCACTGAGAAGATCTTCTTCCTCACCATCATGGTCATTGATACATGTTTCCATGCAAATCTCACCATGTATAGATTCTTCTTCAATCTGATCTGAATTTTTCTCCTCCATGTCATCACAATTATTATTATGGTTCTCAAGAATGGATGCTTCTTTATCTTCTATATTACTAGTGTACTCATCTTCCTCACCAAGATAATCATCAAGCACAAGGCCTTGTTCAATCTAAGCATAAGCCTCCCCTTTTTTGTGTTTATCATCTTCTTCTAATATATGCACAAGGATCTTTACAGAAGGATCATCTGATGTGATTTCCAATTTTTTGACCTTTCTCATGATTTCTATTTGTGAAGGCATAATGTTTGAAGTTATTTCTCGAAGAATGTTCACCATTATTATCAGCAAATGTGTAGAAGACTCCCATTCAAATCTCTTCAAGATAAAAAAAAAATGCATCTAAAGGAGACATTTAAGAGTCCTCTTCCTTATTGTGATCCTGAATCTCATCCTATTCATAATGAAACATATCAAGAAATCATTGCTCAAACTCTCTCCATGATGATATACTTTGTTCAGGTGTCATACTAAAAAGCAAACCTGCATGATCAGTCAATGATCTTACAAATATTTTCATAGTCACATCTTCTGCATAGACATGACAATCTAGAATAAATTTACAAAATTCCCGCAAATGCTCCGTTGGTGATTCTGATCCATCTCCACAAAATTTTGGAACATATTTTTTTATTTTAAGAAGAAAAATTTTCTGACCACCAGGGATGTTATCCAAACCCAATAGTCTATATACTTCAATAATACATTTTGTTGGTCTTGGGTCACAAAAGTTTGATACTTTATGTGAATACATATTCTGATACATACTGAATATCTGAATTTGTAGTAACTTCTTTCTTTATACATTAGTTTCTTTTCAATACAATTGCCACCTCTTTAAAGAGGAAAAATTTACTTATCTTCTTCTAGGTCTTCTCCCTCAGTAGAGTCAATGATGAAAATGTTTTGTTAAATAGAGTCGCCACCTTCTTTCTAGAAGGAAAAAACTTATTGTCTTCTAAGTTCTTGTCTCCAGTAGAGTCTTAATTATATCACTAGAGCTTCTAGGTAATCTTAAAAAATTTATTTCATAGACAACCTCCCCAACAGAGTCACCAATTTGTTGGTGCCCAAAAATGATGGATTGTTTTTTTTCCAACTGACAGGTATAATGGTGATTCACCACTTGATACCTCTGCAATTTTGGCTTAATCAAGCCAAGGCTGGTAGGCCTGATTTCACTTTGAACTATAAAATTTTCTATGTCGCACCACTACGTACACAAAACAAAGTTTCTCCAAAGGTGGTGAATGATCATTGGAGGAAAGAAACAAATCTCCTTATAATCTCTACTTTTTAAGCCTTGATTAAAATTAATTATACTAAGGACTGAAAAGTAATTCTTTTGAAATAATAATTAAATAATCTACAAAATACAAAGTATGAACCAAATGACAATTTCCAAATAATGATTGGATTAGTGCCTTCTAAATACTTGGGCTATAGAGTCAAAAAATTCTCAATCCTACGTACAATCGAAGACAATTTTAAAAACTTGCTTTTAATAAAGCGAGACTCACTTCACAGGCTTCCACTTGACTTATAATTCAAATCAATCTATATATCTAATCTTATCGAATTTAACTCAAATTAAGAGACCGATAAAAACAAGAGAAGATACACAGATCTTTCAATTGATATTTAAACTATATATATATTAATTTTGAATTATGATACTTAGGGAATTTAACACAATGAAACACTCTATAAAATATAATATCTGAAATACTAATTGAAAATATATAACTTATAACCACAAGTAAAAACAAGAGAACTTATCTTTATTAATGTTGAAAAAATAGTACATCAGAGTCCATGTTGTAGTTGTGATCAAATTCTATCCTATTAAAAATATATATTGTATTCTTGTCTCTTTACATTATGTATATAAATGTGTGTGTTTGAGTGGATTTCACACCTCTTTAGGGTGAAAATACATAACCCTTATTATAAATTATTTTGAAAAAACAATAAACTAACTAAAAAATAACTACCTAACTTTTGGATTTGGCTTTGGTAAAAAATCCAAAACACCTCATGAAAACCTAATATTTTTACTGGAGATAGAAAATTTGATTTCCCGAACTAGGTCATTTTTAGATTTTTAAAATTTGACCATCTTCAGCCTCTCTCGGCATCATCTTTGTAGCAGGTCAAAATTCCAACATTTTTTGAAGGCTTCAATTAGTTAGTTCTATTTATTTGTGTCATAAAGCTTCCTTCCTTTGATTTTTTTAGTATGGAGAAACTTTCTTCTTGATAATGGACTGGGACTTATAAATTCTAAATATTTAGGGCACCAACAGGGCACACCCAAGGGTTGTCATGGAGCTCAGAGACCTAATAGGGTATGAAGGATTCAATGGGCATGCAGATGACTTTGCACAGTCAATGAGGGAAGTCCATGAACAAGTAAAGAAGACTTTAGTGGAGGCCAATCAGAAGTTGAAGGCTAAGAAAGATAAAGGAAGAAGAGACCTACAATTTCAGGTAGGAGACTTGGTGATGGTGTTTTTGAACAAGGCCATATTACAAAAAGGAATACCAAGCAAACTGCAAATGAAAAGGATTGGACCATGTAGAGTGATAGCCAAGTATGGTGCCAATGCCTATAAAATAGATCTACCCAAGGAGATCTCAATTTCTCCTATCTTTAACGTGAAAGATTTGGTAAGTTACAAAGGACCAGAGATGGAGGATGAGTAGTACAGTACTGAGGTAAGAAAGGATGTGAATGAACTCAAGGCTCCTGAACAGAGAAAAACCACAAGTGGAAAAGGTATTGGATTCAAGAGTGAAAAAGAAGACTAGGCATAAGATCTATATGGAGAATCTAGTGAAACGGAGACAACAACTAGAGTCAAAAGCCACTTGGATAGTTTAAAGTGACTTCAAGAAGCATGGAATCAGTGAGGATTTCCTGACACCACAGGTATCTTAACTTGTTTGTTGCAGGAGGAGAATGGTGTGGAGCACCCTAAGGTCTTTGAAAGATCTCCTTGAGATTTTGGCTTGTAGGTTGGTTTAGCCAACCATCAGTTAATAAGGAATATGTTATAAAGTTCAAAGTGTGTCTAAGGTGTGACTAGGGTTAGTAGTGATTAGGGTTTGATAGTTGTTGAGGTCAAGTTGCATCTAGGGATCTATATCCTTAGAAGTCAACCAAAAGGTCAAAGGGTTGACCAAAACTCCAAAATCGAGTGAAATTCAAGGTTTTAATTTTTTA
This sequence comes from Thuja plicata, assembly GCA_018584345.1. NCBI lineage: Eukaryota > Viridiplantae > Streptophyta > Pinopsida > Cupressales > Cupressaceae > Thuja > Thuja plicata. Next base: position 399,873 of record MU228252.1, read on the forward strand.
GGTGTTCTAAAGTCATTTGGTAAGTTTTTAAACCAATTTGGCCCATTGGAATGGATAAAATGTCATTTTGGCAAAAGATGTAAAAGTTGACATGACAACTTTTGCAACTTTGCAAAGTTGTCATGACAACATTTCCTAGTTTTTAGGAATTGGCTTTAATTATGCCCAAATCCTGACATGAGGGTCCATACATGTAGGAATATGGTATATAAGGTGGAACAAACCCTAAAGTGACAGTTAGAGTTCATTTTGTATGGACTGAGTGTTGAGAAGGAAGGATTGACACTGTATTTTGCGGACAAATCCATCATCCAATACTTTAATGGATTGAATGGATTGAATTAATGAATTTAGAGTATTTATTGTGTTATTTTATTAGTCTTTATGGCATTGATTTGATCATTTAGTCTTTCTGGTTAACATTTTGTAAATTATTTAGGTTTTACTGGTTCACTGTCCAATTTTGGACCAGTCATGTAGATAATGGCTTTTTCTTGGAGTTCTCGTGGTCCAAACTCTTATGACCACTTCGAATCAAGTAAATCCTTGTATATAAAATGTACATATTGTGTGTGGAGTGTGTGTGTTTATAGGGAAGGTATGAGAACATTTAGGCCCTAGGCGAGTACTGGTTATTTTGGCTAGGGGAACTGAACAGTGCAGAGGCAATAAAGATTGCTTGGTGATTGGTATGTGCCAATCATTGGTAGAGGAGTGTAGGGGAATGTATTATAGACATGTTTATGGAATGAGAAGAACAAAGGAGGTTTTTTGTGCAGTTGATGAAAGGAAAGAAGGAAAACCAGTGTACATGCCCTAGAAACCCTCAATTTTAGGGGTTTGGTGGACGTCCAGTGTATGGACAAGGTGGGGAAATCAAACCTAGGAAATATATAAGCCTAGAAAAAACCCACAAGTAATATGTAGTTATTTCCCTAGGGTGTTAAGGGAATTTGAAATTAAAACCTATTTTTCAGTGTTTAGGAGGGCTAATTAGGCCTAAAAGGCTACAAGGCCTCAAACACTAGGAATCTTGAACCCGATTGAAACTAGGGTAAAAGATCCACAAGTTTGGAATTAGGTAAGTTTGAAGAGACCTAGAAGGGGTAAAGAATCCAATCTCAAATAGGATAGGACAAATGGGAAGAAAGATAACCAAAAGAAGCCATGGATGTGAAGGGTTGGAGAGAAGGATATAGTGTGGAATTGAACTTGTTGGAGAGCTCCTAGTGAGTTAGAGGATAAGATAGGAATCCTCTAGTTAGGGTGGTGATAGAAACCCTAAGAAAGACCAAGAGAAGGTCTAGGAGAGAGAAATAGATCTCTAGGAGTGGGATCTCCTCATCAGCTCTCCAGCTCATTTTGAGCTTCAACTCTGTTCTGCTCCAAATCTTTGACAAAATCAGAAATTTGATACTTTGGTAAACAACTAACCCACCTCATTTAATATATACTTAAATTACTTCACTAAATCTATCAATTTATTATGATCTGCGATAATATTTTCCATCAGCTTACCTATCATATTTTTCTCCAAGTTCTCTTCTACAATTTTCACAATTGTTGTCTTCAAATCTAGGCCTTGATCTAAAATTTCTTTGATCAGAGAATCCATTTGATCAACCATAGAATATTCTTCATCATACTCTACCTTAGGAACTAACTAAGCTAGAATGTCTCTAGCTTGCCTCCAAACTCGTTCTTTCTTCTTCTTAGATCTCATTTTGTCTCTTTCAACCTTTTTCATCAATTGCTTAGAGTATTTCATCAGTTCCTTAGGCTTCAATTTGGTTATGTCTTCTAGTGTGGTAAGTGTGTCTTCCTCTTCTAATTCCTCTTCTTCTTCTTCTACAAAAATTGGCACTGGCTTCAACCTCTTCTTTTCACTTAACTTGCCGAGACTCAATTTTATTTTTACATTAAATTATTCTTGAACCTCTTTTTGACTTTCTACAAATTTTTCCTCTTCCTTCTCAGAAATCAATTCTTCAGTATGCTCCATAGGATATGGTGAGGTAAAATCCTCTTTACCTATGATGTCTTCTATCTCAACCCTAGCTCCACCGGTTTGATCTATCTCTACTTCTGCTCTGTCGATTTGTGATAACTCAAAATTTTGTTCCTAAATGTTCTACACTTGTTTAGCGACATCAAGAACAATATCCCCAATTATCTGATCTAAAAAAATATCATCTACTTGAATAGGTTCATCAGATTCTTCTTGTTCTTTCTCATCTTGCACTACTATCTCCTTTATTTGAAAAATCTCTTTCCATGCCTCAATAGTTTCATTGTGTATGTGATGTGTGTCATCAATCAGAATCCTAGCTATCATGTTTTTTATTCTGAATTTTCACTTGTGAGCATCTATCATTATTTTGGAATCTTCATAAAATAGCTTTGTTTATACTTGCATCAGTGCTCTGTCAATAATTTCTAGATCAAATTGCAAGGTTGTACTCCATCTAGCATCTATCAACTAATATAATTCATCAAGAATGCATGAATGTATCTCCAAAGGTGTTCTGAAATTTTTTTGAAAATGATACACAATGGCATCCTCTAACTTCTTCTTTTCTTCATCACTACCCAAGCTACATATTCTTCTAACTTTAGCTAATCTACCAGTTTCCACAATACCTTTTGCAAGATCATCAATAGTAGGAGCCTTATTTGTCTTTCCACTCTTTTTCAATTCTGAGGCCTCCTTGTCTGATTTTGTCCTTTCTTCCTCATCCTCTGTATTTTCCTTCTGATCACTCTTCTCCTCTGTGGAATTTCTCTTCCTCTTGTATGTCTCCTTCATAGTAGGATTACTTTGTCATTTCTTCCTTACTAGTTCCATCTTTGATTTAACTTTTTTTTCTACCACTTCTCTCTATTTGTTCTTCACCTTTGCATATGTAGAAGGAATGTTTACTGATGGGTCTTCAGTTCCAGTTATAGAAGTACCATATTTACCTGCTTCATCACTACCAAACTTCTATTCTAGATTATATAACATTCTCCTTGATTTCCTCTCAATGACCGATTTCTTTAGTTCTATTTTGATTTTAGCAAATTCTTCTTCATATGTACCAAATCTATGTGCTTATTTATCTAAAGGTTTGAAAATAATTCATTTGCAGGTAGAATTACTAAATCTTCCTCTACTTCATACCCCATAGGTGGAATCCAATATGTTCTAGGTTCAACTACCTATACAATGCATGTATATGTGTCTACTAGAAAAAAAATGTCATTTTTGTACTTTTCTACTATACTAGTTGATATCCTTTCATGTTTATGCATCTTAGCTTGGAAATCTTTGAAATATCCCCAAATAAAATTGTTAAAGTTCTCACCCAATTCCTTTATGAATTCACCTATATGACAACTATCATTTTGTCCTTTGACCATGTAATTTTACCTCTATCAGGGAAGAAATTTTGGATATGAAAAACATACATACTAGTAGATAATCATACTTAAGTGACTACTTCCTATCTTTCTTTATGCTCTCTATGTGAACCATAAATTGACTCCTGGTCTTTTCACATAGGTCATATACTGAATCATCTTTGACAATCATATAAGCAGCATGGATAGCACCACTAGGCACATTTTTAACAATGCTTGACTGGTATACTTTATAACCTATTGTCATGGATGCAAAGTTAACTTTCTTATCTTCAATATGATCAATCATCACTACTCTATCATCTTGTCTAGATTTGGTTAGAAAAGTAACCAAAGGTGTTGCCACCATTCTCAATGTGCATTCTTCTCCTTGCACACAAAATCTTGTAACTCTTTGAATCATTGTCCTGTAAATTTTGTGTGTATATCTAGCCATATAAACTGATCATGAACTTTTCTTAACACATAGAAAATCCAATCAAGATGGAATTTAGTGGGAATATCCACCACAATTGTTAAACCCTTCACTTGTATATGTTTATGCCCATCTTTCAACACACAATCGATGCACATATCATCATACTCTTTCTTGATTACTTCAGCTACCAGTTCTTCAATTTTGCAATGGATATAGGAATGAACATCTTCGATCAAAATTTCTCTTAGAGTAATAGCGGATAGGGAACTTGTCATGTTAATCTTGGTTGCTTTGATTGGATTGAGTTTGAACATGGGTCAAGGCTTCTCAGTGATGTTAACTAAAATAGGAGTATCGATGTTCTTTTCCATTTAAATCAACTACAATAGTACACAAATCTACCAACAAACCAAACTGGTAACTTGCAATACACCAGTTAGGGCTCACAGAAACTCGATAACAATTCAACTCAAATGTAACGGTTGCAAAATATAGCTCAAGATAACTCTCAAATTCTCAAATGAAAGAAAAGGTGCAAAATAAAATCACTTTCCTCTATTTATCATTGAGAAATAGACGTTGCACACTTCAATGGTAAAATAATACTGTTGTCAATGGTAGGAATAGTGTCATGTAACCGGTTAAAGCATATCCATCGGTTGGTACTCATCCAAAATGAAATCTTAGTGCAGTTGAGATAGAATCACTAATAACCTCAAAGTCTTTAGCAAAACCAAAATCATAGAAATTTACACCATAATATGCATATAGATCTTACTGCTCTTAAATCAAGGGGATTGGTAAATGATTTATCTATTAGTGATCCCCCTTAAACAAATAATATGCTTAGTTTGAAGATGAATCCTCTCTACCAGAAGATGGTGAATTACCTTCAGATTACTTTACCTCTTCTTGTTTCTCTCCTTTCTTCACCCAAGTCTTCTTCATCTCATGTCTGACTTCATCAACATTTATAATCTCCTTTACTTTCCTATCCTCTGACCAGTTAGGAGATTAGTACCTAAATCTACAATATCTAGAAAGGTGACCAACCCTATGGAATTGGAAATAAGCCATAGTAGTTGACCTCCAAGGTCCAACATTTCCTCTCTAATTTCTCATTTTGTAATTTACTGCAAGGTGACCATAGTTACCAAATATCAAGCATGTAACATTGAATTGTCTTTCACTTCTAATAGGATTCACACATTTGACAGTATATCTAGGTGCATACACTCTTAACCTGCAATCTCCAGCTTTGTGTCCATATTTATTGCATGTAAAACAATAACCATCAAAACTACCACTAATAGGTCTAGATCTACACTCATAAGAAGTATGACCATACTTATGAAAAGTATAGAAATAACCATCAAAATAATAAGGCTTATTCAACTAGTTTTCTCCTACACACATTTGCAGTATGACTAGACTTTCCACAGTTAAACAAGTAGGTTTGTTAGGTTTCTTACATGAATTTCCTGGATCTACCTTTAGATCTTGTTGTGGCTTCTTGACTCCATAACCAGATGATTCTCCAACTTCAAATGTGTCTTGATTAGTGTATCCAAGACTAGTTGTATCCTTACTTCTTCTTTGTCTTTTTAGTTGTTTATCAATCTTCTGTGAGCTCTCATTGTATTGTTTCAGCTTTCCATTTTCTTCTTTCTCAATTTGAATTTCCTTCTTCAATTTCTTATTCTCCTCTCTAAGCCTTTCATTTTCACTCAAAATGTTCTAGTTCTCATCAGTTGTGTCGTGAAGGCACTCATGCATGAAATAATTCTCTTGATATATCCTAAAGAATTGTTCCTCCCTTTCCTTCAATGCATCCTCAAAAATTTTATTAGCATCTTCTACAGTCTTCCTTTACATCTTCAACTATTCTTTTTCATTCAAGGTCTTCACACATCCTGACAGATTGACTTTCAAGATCTCTTTTCATATTCACCACTTCTTCTTTAAGTCCCTTTTTCTTATCCATTAGATCTGAAATTTCTTCCTCATATTCTTCATACATGCTACCTTTAGATAGTTGATCAATGTAGTCTTGGATTTCACATAACTTTTTTGTAATTTCTCTCCTTATGGCAAGTGACTTCTTCAGCTTTTCATGTAGCTCATTAATCATCTTTTTTGCATTCTCAAGTTGAATCTCATAACTATAACTCTCCATGATTGTGGATATTTTCCTCAAGCTGTTAGGCTTATCACCAAGAGGACCAGTTCTCTAATACCAATTTTTAGAATTCTTAGGTACTGAGGGGGGGTGAATCAGTACAAATAGGTAATGAACAAATTCAACCACCAATCTGAATAACTGCAATATTAATTTCCAAACCACAAAGAATATAACTGATGTAAGAAAATAAAAGAAAACAATATCAAGAATTCACAAACTCGTCACACATGACACATATATTTTTGTCATGGAAACCCTTGGTTAGAGGGAGAAAACCATGGTGAGGATGACACCCACAAGCTCACTATTATAGTAAATGATTTTTCCCTATTAGGAGCTACAAATACCATTTCTGAGGGTTCACCCAGTTATGAGTGATTAGTACCTCATTGGAGGTACAATAAGATCTATTAAGATCTACCTCATAAGAGGATTTCAAAACCCTATCTAATAGTTTACCCGCTTAAGGGATTTATAAATAGGAACCTATTAGGGTTCACCCTGCTAAGGGATTTGGTTGTTGCAACTGCTAGGGAAAAACAAGATGAATGATATGGATGTGGCATTGATTTTGTGTCAAATCCAATGTGTTCTTTGCACTTTGTAACTTCTCATAGCTCTATCTCTATCATATCTATGATTGCAACCTTAAATAGAACTGATTGAAATTTAAAAAAAATCCTTATCACAACTCTAACAACATCAATCATTTTCAATATGAGAAGCTCCAATTATATACACAAATTTCACCACCATCATACACACAAAAAAATGAAATTCAAATACTTTCCCACATAAGAACCACACACCAAAATGAAAATCTTGATGTAAAACACATTTTATCATGACCGCGTCAGCCCAAAATAAGATTTGCAAGTTATATCTCCAAGGTAGTAAAATATGTTTTGACTTCTCCAATGCATCGCCTAAAATCCACCTCATACGATTGTATTGATCCCAAAAATGCCAACTCATCATTTCCATAACCTCTATTCCATGTCATCATATTACCAAATATCATCGCACTTACTATACCACTCACCAATCTGGGATCTACAACTATTTCTCAAGAACACAAGTATTCTTACCTATCTTAATGTTTGTGGCATAAAAAACTCACTTACCAATCAACCAAATGAGTTGTGGTCAGAACCACACTGAAATTTGAACAATTTGATGTTGTACTTGTAACTGCTTCTCATGATTCCACTTCTACCAAGATCTCCACCAAAGTGTTGTCCTCACTATCTACCGATCTTCTGGACTCAGCCGATTTCTTACATTACCGATCGTGAATCCTTCTTACCAATTATGTCTTCACTTTACCGGTTATATTACTTGACTGTTCTGACTTAGTTGCCATCAATGATAACCAAATAAGTAACTCCCTATGAATACACCCAAAATTCATCACAATGCCAACAACTTCTATCCATACCATGAAAAATTCTCATATATGGTCTCAGGGATCACCCTTTTTCTTGTACCTATAAAATTTAGGTGTCTCAAAATTGCGTGGAAAAGGTGGCATGTGCATTGTCCTATAAAATGGATAAGGACTAAGGTCAGCTATAGTGTATGTTCTTTTAGGAGCACTTGTTTACAAGTTTATGACCTATTATCGGAGGGTTAGGAGTTGTTGAGAAAAGGCTTTAGTGGGTGTCTATGTAGATAGCACTGTGTTAGGATCAAAAAATGTTGTCCCACTATTATAGGATGGTGCCTTATTGTATGAGGGTCCATAGCCCATGTTTGTATATGTCGTAGGTACATGTAGTGGAATGTACTGAGATTGCGGAGCATACTAAGGTTGCATAACATGTGAAGGCTATGGAAAATACTAAGGTAATGGGATGTACGGAGGTTTTTTAGTATGCTGGGGTGGTGGAATGTATGGAGGTTGTTGAGTATGGTGGGGTGGTGGAATGTACATAGGTTTTTGAGTATGCTGGGGTGGTCAAATGTATGGAGGTTGTTGAGTATGATGGGGTGGTGGAATGTATGGAGGATACATAATATTTTAGGTTGGTTCTATAGGGTTGGAAGTGTTGGGCTCATTTACTCCATGTTGCTTCAAAGATTTAGACAAAATCCTTGAATAGTTGGGGTTGATGGGAGATTGTTATTGAGGTGTCCCTTGATTGATTTAGGGAATTCCTGGATTGGAAGGAACACTTGTCTAGAGACTGCTGGTAGGTTGTTCTTGGGATAACCCTTGGCTGGTCGTGTTTCCTATTTTGAAGGTTGGTAGGGTTCTAACCTTGGGGAGCCATATTGGGCATACCCGCTGGATGGGTTGAGGACATTATGGAAGGTGTTGTTGTGATGATAGGTGCCTTGGATATGGGTAGAAAACTAGAAAAGAGAGGATTGTTTTACTGGGTTCTAGGTGTAATGGATGACATGGTGACTTGGGATGCATTTTGAGTAGTGTTTCTAGAGTGTAAGATTGAAGTGATCGGAAGAGGTGTCATGGAAGCAAGCCAAGATGATGGTACGGGGGTGGCCTCTACTAGGGTTGAAGTGTCAAATCCAGTGGGTATTTTGGCACCATGTTGTGCAAGCATTTTGAAGTATGTATCTGGGTCAATTGCCAATGGGGATCCCATGACAGTCATTGCCCTAGGGTTTTTTAAGGCATCATTAACTTCTTAACTATTAATGCATTTAGCATTAACTTTATAAAGTGAGAACTCATCCTCAGGTGGAGGGACAAGAGGTAACTATTGGATGTCAACTTTTGTTTTCTCATGATGTTGAATGGTCTCTAGATCATTGAAATCTAGTCTTAGGGTCCCCTTTAATATGAAAATCAATTTCTCTATTGGGATCATGCCTGGGTTCTATGTTTTGGTCCATTTTGGTTTTTCTCTTTTGGGGTCTTGTGAATGACATATGAAGAGGATAAACACAACCTAGGAAAGATACATGAGTATAAGGGATGTGTTTGTTAATTAGTGCACTTTTTATCTACAACACGACACTTCAATAGATCATTATATTAGTAGAAAAACATAAAAAGCAAGGATTTGGAGCTAAACACTAAAATCGATCTATTGCTTCCTATCTAGGAAGAGTTTGAAGAATGTAATAATCATACCCTCAAATTATGCACAAATCAGTGACATATACAACATAAGAATGGAATATTTGAATGAAAAACTGATCTAAATGATTAAGAAACATGCATATTAGCTCTAAATATGAAGATAATATCAATGCATAATATTAAATCTAAGATGCAATATGGATTCACAAGTAATCTAAATAGCATAAAAATGCTTTCAACTCTGAAATTAAGGGTCATTTGAGCTCAAAAACTCATTCTATTTATAGAAGAAATGAGGAGAGAGAGAGGGGACAAGGATCATTAATGAAGGTGTAAAAACCATTAATGAGGTGTAAGAGGCATTAATGCCAAAGGCATTATTGAGGCATGGGCTTGAGGAATCTCCATTGATAATGCATTAATGAGATCAATTAAGAGGCATGGTGAGGGGTGTAAGTCCAAGCTTGAAAAAGTGGACTTAGAGGGAGTCAAGCTTGAGAAAGTTGAATTTCTCAAGTGGGTTGAATTCCTAATCATGATTAGGAAGTGGGTTAGGATAGGATTAAGATTAGGATTAGGCTTAGCATGGGGGAATAGGTTGGGATGAGTTTGAACCCAGGGTTAAGGTAGGTTGGGTTAGGGTTAAGGGGAATATTAATGAAATGAATTATATTTAATATATTCACTCAAAAATAAGGAAATTGATTATTTAAGTTTTTAATTGCTTTTTAATAATCAATAGGACTATAGCCAATTAATTAGATTAATTTAGGCTAGGGGGTTGGATTTTTCAAGTGATTAGATATAATAGGGATTTATTTAATTCCTTTTAAATTAATTACCTTAGCCATGTTTGATTTGAATTGATTTGTATTGATTTGATTTGATTTGATTGGCTTAGGTAATTAATAAAATTTAATTATTAGATCACTCAGTAGATTAAATATGATTTGAATGAATTATGCCAGTCAATTCAAGAGTTGTCTTAACATAATTGGGGGAATGATCACAATTAGGGAAAATAGGGTCTATGGTTAGAGTAGACCAAATTAGGGTGGTTACATTTTCCACTCTTTGAATAGATGTGCGAGCAATGCATTTGATTCAAAGAAAGTTTTTTATTTTTTACTTCAGAGAGATTGAGAATTTTCCTCACAATCGAACGAAATGCCTGATGAGATCAGTCTCGCACTTGATTGAACTAAACTAGTAGAATTGACTTTGAACTTGATCGAACAAAGGTCAATAAGAAAAGATCTTAAAGATACCAATTCTGAACTTGGTTGTCATCCAAAGATTGATAATAGTGATTCTGGACTTGGTTGTCATCTGAAAGTCAGTATGAAGCTACCAGGATCTTTAATAAGAATCTAAGAAAAAGTAGACATAAGATTTCTAGCTTGTGAGAACTGAAGCCTTCAATCCAACAGTTTTGACTTAGTCAAGGAGGCATCATGCCTTTAGTCTTTTGATGATGAAGTCACTTTAATGTTGTTTCGACCAAGAATTATTTGATGATAGTGTGATCATGCCCCCTTGGGAACAAAATTGAAGGAAAGAATAAAACCCCTCAGTTGAAATGATGTATCACGTGCATGGAATGATTAGGTCAAGAAAGAATGGATTAGAAGAAGTGAAGAAATGGGGGTGTGTTAAGAATAAACACATGATAACCAAGTTAATTACCTGAAAATGTGAGTGGTGAGACTGATAAAATGATGTCAGACCAAGATATTTGATAAAATGTGTAATTTGATAGATTTTCAGAACATTTGGAGCAATTTTGCATTTTCAGGAGCTGTCACAAAAATTTTACTGTACTACGTAAAATGCCTTAGGGACCTTCGATTTGGTTCCTGATTGATCAAAATGAGAATAGAAATGGAGTTTCAATTGCCTGGGAGGAGTTTTGGAACCCCTAAATAGCTTAAAAGGTCAATATATATCTCAAATATTACCATTTTACTATTCATTTTCACTTTTACCCTTAGTAATTTTCAGAGCTCTGCAGAGAAGATGGTTGTCTCGATCAGGAAGCATTGTTTCAAGCTCAGTTGCGACATCAGCACCCGACTGAATATGCACCTTTGGTAAGTACTTGTAAAAATACCTTGTGAATTTGGTAATTTTCATTTTCATGCTTTCTGGTAGGTTTTATAGCCTTTTGAATTCTGGGTCGAATCTGGGATTCCAGATCGCACCCTGTTGAACACGTGTCGCACCCAATTTTTCTTAGATTGCACCATGTTGTCCCAGATTTCTGCATCGCATCTAGTATTTCCTAGATTGCATCATTTTTTCCCCATTTTGGTTTAGTTTAGAACATGAAATTAGGGTTATGTCGTACCCTTCCTTTTAGGATCGTACCCCATTTTTGGGGTCACATCCAGGATTTCTAGGATGGCATCCAGCATTCTCCAACGCATCCTATTTTTCTAGGATCGTATCTAGTAAAAGAGATTGCACCCTATATATCCAGGATCGCTTCTCATTTTTAGACTTATAATTTTTGGTCAACTTTGAACTGTCGTCTTTCTACGGACCTTGAATCACTTAGCTGATTATGTTTTTGCATTTTTGTCATAGATAAAACACTGATTTATCTTTGTTAATTTCCATCTTTGTAAAATAGGTCAATTTTGAGGTAGTAACATTTCGAGGGACATATCTGGGGCATGTGCTTGCCTTGGATGGACTACTGACATATGATGAGTGGGATGTAGTAGCCTGTGTAGGATTACGATCACTGATTGATTTACCTAATATAGGGGCAAATTGGGGGTTGTTGACTGTTCTTGGTGAGAGATGGCACTCAAAGCACAACACCTTCCATCTCCTGACTGGGGATATGACAGTTACACCCGAGGACGTGTGGCAATTACTGTGAGTTCCAATTATGGGTTGGGAGGTATGATTTGAGGTGACTTTTGTGATTGTCATTTATGCATCTCGTCAATTCCTTTTAGATGATACTATTGCTTAGAGACACATTTCATGGGATTATATGTGAAATCACTATGATTGTCTATCTAAATACTTGGTAGGACTAATTGGTGGAATCCTAATTCTAGATAGAGGACAACACAGATTTCTTGTAGGATGGGTTGATATGCTTGAGCAAATGGTTGTCTCTAGACGGAGATTTGCATGGTGTAGTTGTATTTTGACCCATATGTATTGAGAGATCCATGAGATTGTTTATCACTATACCTGGAGCAGGACTGTAGGGATCTTGATTCTGCAGATCTAGGCCTGGGAGCATATCCCAGTGACATGACCTATTGTAGACAGGTAGTGAGCACCTGAGAAGCCTTATGTATATATGTACGTAGGTTTGATTTAGCAACCCCATCAGGGCAAGGTAGAGTACTGGCAGCATCTTTTTGAAGATATGAAAGTTGTAGTATGGAGGTCATACTTAGATTGTGAGGAGTGGGCCTTTGATGCAATACAGGTTCCATTTTTCTTCTAGAGTAGGTACCTAATCGAGAGGACCAAATATGTCATAAATCATTTTGTACATACTTGTGTATTGAGACAGTTTGGCCGAAAATAGGGCAGGAGTCAGGATCTGATAGTATATGCTAGAGTTCGTGATGAGGCACCATTATGGGATGCTCAGCTGAGATATAAGACTGCACACCAGGATATCGGAGATATGGTCAAAGTTGATTGGGATCTTTGGCTTGATGTTGTAGATGCAGGTTGTTCAGATGGATATGCAGTAAAGATTCTTCAGCATCCATTTCCATGATATACAGTTATGGAGGAGGCCATTCCTCATATTGAGGACCCTGTAGACTATGATCCTGATGATCATCCTTCCAAAGGTAGAGGAGGAGCATAGAGAGATAGAGGTGTTGGGGGTAAGGACAGAGGACGAGATGGTGGGTGGGATGATAGGCGAGATGGTAGATGTCCTCCTCCAAATGATGGGGATGATGGTGGAGATGAAAGGGGTGGTGGTGCTTTGGGTGGTATGGGAGAGGTGGCTAGTGGTAGCGGAGAGGGTCGGCATACCTGATTCATATTTGTGGCTCCCAGGATAGATCTAGGGCCTTTACTTATAGGGGAGCAGTAGAGATATCATAGACAGCAGAGATAGCAGTAGAAATAGCCACAAGATAGGTCGCAAGATAGGCCTTCAGGGAAGGATTCTAGAAGGGGTTCAGGCAGGGACGGAGATCCCTTATCTCAATGTGAGCAGGAGCGAGAGCAGCTCAGGGCTAGGATTATAGAATTAGAGGCCAGGCTCACTGCAACAGATGCCAGGATCACTATAGCAGATGTTTTTCTTACTAATAGAGATATACAGCTAGAGAGGCTTAGAGAAGAGAGAGACGTACAGACTCGGACTACAGTACACCAAGCACAGAGAATGACATACTATTATGCTCTATATCATGTCACAGTACCAAAGGGACAGAGAGTTGTATCATTTTCATAGTTGGCACAGCAGTCAGACGGGGCCATGCCACCTCCAGTAGTTCCATTTGTACCACCTCCTCCTCTGCCAGATCAGGTAGAGGGGGGGAGTCAGAGTTGATGTTGTATCTTGTCACATATTTTTTTTGAGATCATATTGTATATCTAAATATTTTTGAGATAATTCTTTTGTATGATGACACTTTATACATGTATATCTAATTCATCCTAACATTCTGATACTCTTTGTGTAGACTTGTGCCATATTTTTTATCTGTACCATGATTTGATATATATATCTGATGCAGTTGTGTCTGATTTTGACATGTTTTATGAGTTCTCTTTCCATTGATATATGTGTTTGCACATGTGGTTAGTTTTATCTTGGTCTCATGATGAGTTAGATTTGTAGATGATGACATCATTTATGCATTTGGATTTATCACTGATATAAATGTGTTTCAAATGATACTATGTGAATATGCAAATGTATGTTTTTGGGTTTTTTTCTTATGCAAGTAAAATGTATGGATGCTTTTAGGATGTAGAAATAAATTTAATGCATAAATTCTTTGTTTTTTATTTTTCTTCTATCTCATTTTATGCAATGATATGAATACCAGTAATATTGAATTGATGTAATTAACTTGGATTTTGAGAAGAAAATTGAAATCATTCTGAGCCCAAATTCCTTATGCTTTTGTTTCTTTCAAAAATGAATCATGCAATCTCTAAATGCAGCTATATGCAGACTCTTAGGACTTGTCACTGATTTATAGATATTGTATCATTTTTATCATCATTGGGATATTTTCGGATGGATACCACCTGATAGTACAACAATCATCAATACCCACTGATATTATGAAAGTATGAATACTATGTTTATTAGATGTAATGTTGGAAATAGACTTAGGCATCTAGGCATAGAAGCCAAGATAAAAAATTAGTCACCTTAATTTTGCTATATCAAAATCTATGTGGTAAGATATTGGACCTGCAATGACCTTGAAAATTCATATCCTTGGGAACATTATGCTTTATATAGCTTAATGAGAATCTGAGCTTTTAGGAAATAGACAAGGAAATTGTTTCAGCCTCACCGTAGTTTACACATAACAAAGATCGAGATATATATGGCTATCCACTCATGGTGGCATCTCTTACCATAAACATCTAAGTTAGGTGAAATTTATAGGATCATTTGGAACAATCACCATACACAAAAAACCAAGAAAACATTATGCCCCCTGTCCTTGTGACTCATTGTCTTTGTGCATACATCATGGAGTAACTTGAAAGACATAGCAACTATCAATTGAGAATCAATCAAATAAAATTCATAACTGCCTAGATGCCCCTAGTATGAAACATCATGGGAACATAAAGAGCTATAATCAAATCAAGATCAAACTGTGTTTAAGTAGTATTGAGAATTACTATTGATTCATTTTTCAAACGCAGTAAAGATTCATCAATCAAAATTTGGATTTTATGCAAGATGTATTCCATGTCTTTGTATAATATCGTTCATGTTTGCCATCCAATGTAGGTCTTAGGAATATCGTTTATCATGAGTACCATGTTTGTACCATCCATGTTTCATGATAGTGATAGTTTGGTGCAAGTATCAAGAAGCATTGGGTCGCAAGATGACCTAGCAGATGGAACCCAACATGCTAGCAATGATGCCCCCAGTGCAGAATGAGTTGTTCCTAAGAAAGAAATGCAGACAAATCCCAAGCAAGGATAGGATTTTTGTGAGGAAACAAATTCAACCCATAGAAATAGGTGTAATCGTGAAGGCTTAGTATCGGCAATGTATTGATAGATAGAGCACAGAATACAAGTGACGCCTGATTGCCAGGTTTTCACCACTTGGCAGAACTTCTCTTTCTTTTTGCTACCAAGATGCCCGATTTACCAGGTTTTCATCAAAGCACTTTTCTCTTTTTCTATTTTTTTTTCTATTTTTTCTTTTTTGAATGTTTTTATAGTATCAAGGCACCTGTTTCCAGGTTTTCACCAAGGATACCTTTCTTCAGGACTTTTTCCACTATTTTTGGAATTTCTTCAGGATCAATTTTCTGATGTTTTTGGTATTTTTTGATTTTTCACTGTATAGGCTCTGCTAGCCAAACATTAAGTATAGAACCATTTCAAATGTAGAGTATTGATCGGATCCAAAAGAACATCTCCCTCTGGTGTATCTAGTTGATAGGCTCCAATCCTGAAAGTAGCAGTGATAACAGAAGGTCCCAACCAATTAGGTTCAAACTTTCCTTTTTGTTCTTGGTTAGGTTGGTTTTTAGGATTCTCTTTTAGAACAAGAACCCCCACTTGAAATTTTCATGGTTTGACCTTTTTATTGTTCCCCTTGGACATTCGGGCTTGGTACACCTTCATATGATTGAACACCTATTGTCTGCGCTCATCAACTAAGTCTAAAGAATTCACCCTATCAATGTGGTATTGTTCATCAATAAAAAGACTGTGTAAAGATACCCGCAAAGATGGGAGTTCAACCTCAATAGGTAGTACTGCTTCAGCGCCATAGACTAGGGAAAATGGCGTGGCTCTGGTTGGTGTTCTGATGCTTGTTCTATAGGCCCATAGTGCCAGATTTAATTGTAAATTCCAGTCTCTGCCAGATTTACTCACAGTTCTATGTAGGATCTTGAGAATATTCTTATTAGATGCCTCAACCTATTAATTACCTTAAGGATAATATATTGAGGAGCAATGTTGAGTGATGTGGAACTATGTGCAAAGGTCGTCGATGTCTTGGTTTTTAAATTGGCCCCCATTGTCTGTTACAATTCCCATATCTACAGAGAATATAGTTTAAGATGAACATAGCCACCTATTTTCCACTGGCTTTAAATAGTGGCACGACTTTGACCCACTTTGTGAAATACTCAGTGGCCATAATGATGAACTTGTGTCCATTTGAATAATTAGGATATATTTTTCCAACCAAGTCAAAGGCCCATTGCTGAAATGGCCAATGTGTTAGAAAAGGTATTGTGTGCTAAAAATGTGTCACACTTCTATGAATCATTATATCCAATATCACTCAAGAATGAGGTCTCAAATGGTGACTCATATCTCTCTATTCATGAAGTGCAAAGGTGTGTGATGGAGGCCCTCAGATTGACCTAGTTTGTACCCCTACAAGTACACCATAAAAAGAGAGATTATATATGATAATGCATGATTTTATCTATATGATAATGGAATTAATCTATATGATAACAATGCATGATTATTCTATGAAAGGAAATACAAATACAAAATTAATCTATGAAAGAAAATATGAGTTTAATCTAAAATGCAAATGCAAAATTAATCTAAATGAATTGCCATGAATGCATGAGAGAAGAAGACAAGAAGAGAGAAGTTGCAATATCCAAGCTCAAGTGCTCAAATTCTCCTCCAAAAAATTGCTCTCCAATCCTGCAGCATAACAAGAAACTAAAGAATGTGTGTATTTTTTTTATAGAGGCTTCCTTATAAAGAGAAATGGACGGTGGAGATTAAGAGGTAAAAAAAAGAAAATAAAGCAATGGTGGAGATTAAATCTTGGTTGATCCATGTTCTTTAAATCTTCAAAAGGCAAGATCAAATGGCTATGATTAAGAGCCAAAAAGCCCACCACTCAGGAAGATGTAGAGAAAAAAGGATTTTTATTTATTTTTTTATTTCATTTATTTCCTTTTTTTCATCAAAAAGAGAGCATTAAGTGGGGATTTTATTTATTTAAAAGAGGAATTTTCTTTTAATTAAATAAGATAAGATTATTTAATTAAAAGAGGGATATTAATTAAATAAGATAAAATCATTTAATTAAAAAGGGATATTTTAATTAAATAAGATTATTTCATTTAAGAGATTTTTTTATTTATTTAAATAAGATTATTTCATTTAATAAAAAGAGATGTTTTCTTTTAATTAAATAATATTATTGAAAAAATGATCAAACCTTAGGAAATATTGAAATAATTAAATTAATTAGGATTTGATCATGAAAATTGATTTGAATTGAAAATGTTGCAAAGCATTGATTCAGGAATTTGATAAATTGATTCTGGTCATTTGATAAATTGAAGAATGGGGGCCCATAGTCTAGGCAACCATTTTAGGGTGTATATATTTGCCCCTCTTTGACTAATGTGTGATCTTTACGGGAACACATGTAGTCAAAGAATGCATTTGAAGTGTGAGATCGATTTGGGATCACAAAACAACACAGACATCAACACCGTTGTAAATAAGTAATTGACATCAGAACAAAAAAATAAGCTGATTGAAAAAGACAAGGTCAACACCATTGTAAATAAGTAATTGACATATCTGAGATAAGAATCTCAAGCAAGGTTTCGCCAAGTGGAGTGAATGATAGGATTGATAAAGCTGAATAAAGGATTGAATTTTGATAGGTATTGCCCCCTTGTGATCGAAATCAAAATGAGATAGAGGAGAAACAACAAATTGATAAATTTGATCAAATTGAACTAAAGATAAGGTTCTTGATGTAAGATGAAAGATATAAGGATCAAAGAACCAAGGTAGATCATCTAGCATGAAAGATTATGCCTCAAGGTTGAATTAGAAGAAAAGAAGTGGGGTGAAATCGAATTGAAGGTAGAATTTTGGAAGAGGTGGAAAGAAATAGAGAGAAGAAAGAGAATTTTCCTTAAGAAAGAGAATGCCCCAAAATCAATCAATTGTTTAAGAGAGAAAATTTTGATTGAGATCTTGAAAGAAGATAAGTAAATGAAGATGAGAACGTGATCACAGTTGATTAAAAGTCCACAAGAAAGATGAAGGAAAAACTCCTTCAAACTCATAATGCAGCCTAAAAATGAAAACTAACATTAGGTCTAACAATGCAAGCTACATGAAAATGCAAAGGTGTACTTGTAATAGAGCAATGGTAACATAGGACTTTGTGTTCATCATTCATAAGAGAATGTTAAGGAACTTATTTTTATCATTGGGCCATTATTAATGGACATCAGAAAATCACACAATCATCACTATTCACAAGCGCAACTATGAAGATATGAATGTGATTTATATCGGATTGGAATGTGGAAAGATTCTAACATAAGCATCAAAGACATAAAGGTCAAGATGACTTCATTGTTAGCTTACCCAATTTAATGTAGCAAAACCATGCTTGCATCAAGGATTAGAGGTCAGGAGGACCAGAAGAACGGTTTTGCAAAAACAATCACAGATGAAGCCTCAAATATCCTAAGTGTTTCAAGGGAACAACAAGAGACACTCAATAGTTTCAAGACCACACCCATAAGAAGAAAGCAAATAAAAACATGCCCCATGCCCTAAGTCCTCTAGCTATGCATCACAGAGAGACTTATTAGACAAGGACACTCAACGAAAATCAATAATAGTCAGCATGCAAAGAAAATATCATGACATAGCTCAAGCATTAAGTGTTGTGTTTAAAAATTTAAGTGTGTTAACTGATACTAAGTTCCAAAGATAAGGATCGAATGCTTGCAAGTAGGTAAGATCACATGACAAAACTGGGTAAGACCAAACTGATAAGTGTTGAAAAACACTCGATGTTAGGGGTTGTATTGAAAAATATAGTTGGGGTGGTGTTGAAAAACACCATTTGTGAGGAGTCCTAAAGACTAACGTATCCAAGAGACTGAAGCTAACACTATTATGCCCCCTAGACAAAGACAAAGACCAATTCTAGACTGAGGCAACAAGGACAAGGCATGATGGAGAAAGGCTAAGTGTTGAGGACTCGCGCTAAGAAAAAGGGGTGCAAAGGCCTCAAGTAGCACCCGTTTCTAGGTTTTCACCACTTGGATTTTATTACAATTTTTTTCATATTTTATTTTTTTAATTTTTTTCTTCTTTTTTCAGGACTTTTTATATAAAAAAAAATTTGAATTTTTTCTACCAAGGGGCCTGTTTCCAGGTTTTCACCAAGGCACTTTTTCTATTTTTTTGAATTTTTTGAATTTTTTATTTTTTTGTATTTTTGGAATATATAATTTTTTTCAAGATACATCAAACCGCCTATTGCTAGTTTTTCACTAAGATGGTCAATTTTTTAGGACATTTTCTGATTTTTAGAATTTTTGACAATATATCATTTTTTGGATTTTTTCAGGATCAATAATTATGTACAAAGGATGCCCCCAAATAGAATGGGCATCATGGTTAGAACTTCTTCAGGTGCAATACATTGATAGGATTAGGGAGTTTCTCTCCCTCTATTGTAGATAATAAATAAGCACCTATCCCAAAAGCTGCTGTAATGATGTAAGGTCCAAGCCAATTAGGTTCAAATTTTCCCTTTTGTTCCCTATGTTGTTGATTCTTAGGATTTTCACGTAGGACATGATCTCCCACTTGGAATTATCTAGGGTGAACCTTTTTGTTGAAGGCTTTGGACATGCACTTTTGATAAGACCTCATATGGTCAAACGATGCTTGATGTTTCTCATCTAGAAGCTCTAACTCTTGAAGTTGCATGGTGCGGTAGTCTTCATCTATAACTAGACCTTTGAGGTAAACTCTAAGTGAAGGAATCTCAACCTCCAAAGGTAATACTACTTCAGCGCCATATGCAAGGGCAAAAGGAGTAGCCCTAGTAGGAGTAAGAATACTCATTCTATAGGCCCACAAAGCCAGATTTATCTGTAAGTGCCAATCTCTACCATTCTTAAAAACTGTTCTATGCAAGATTTTAAGAATGGTTTTGTTTGATGCCTCTGCTTGACCATTTCCTTGCGGGAATTAAATGGATGACCAATGTTGTTTAATCTTGAATTTCTTGCAGATTTGTTTAAGGTCCTTATTTTTAAATTGGCCTCTATTGTCAGTAATAATCTCAGAAGGCACTCCATATCGACAGATGATATGGTTCATAATAAATAGAGAGATTGTCTTGCCCGAGGCAACAGAAAGTGGGACAGCTTCTACCCATTTAGTGAAGTAATTAGTAGCAGTGATAATAAACTTGTGTCCACCTAATGAGTTGGGATGAATCTACCCAACAAGGTCAAAGGCCCAGCACTGAAATGGCCAATTATATATAGAAGGAATGAGCTCCCTGCCTAGAGAATGTATTAGGTTGCCATGTTTTTGACACTTTTCACATGACTTTGCAAAATCTACTGCATCAATCTGTATTGTAGGCTAATAGTACCTTGCCCTAAGCAACCTTCAGGCCATGGAAAGACCATTGGAATGTCCCCCACAGATGTCCTCGTGGATGTCAACTAACACTTGGTCAGATTCTTCCTTTTCTAAGCATCTAAAAATTGTTCCATCTAGACCCCTCCTATACAAATCACCAGCAATAAGGGAATGGTGAGAGGCATTTCTGGTAAGGTTTTTTCATTCATATCAGTTAAAGATTACAGGAATAATGCCATCATGAAGGTATGAGTAAATGGCACCATAACAGGATGACTCACGACCAACAAGGGTACAAATGACATGGCTTTCTTCAGAGTCATATATAGGGTGATGTAGCTCTTCCACCAGGACTTCAAATCTTGATTCATGTTTCTCAAACTGAAGGAGTGAAGCAAGTGTATCCATAGCATTAGTTGCTTTGTTTTATGCTCTAGGGAGTTTCTAAAATGTGACAAATGTGAAGTAGCATTTCAAGGAATCAACCATTTTCTTGTAAGGTACCATTTTCTCATGTTTTGTTTGATATTCATCATTAACTTGGTTGATTATCAGTTGTGAGTCCCCATAGATGTATAACTCTGTGATTCTCCATTCTATGGCCATCTTAAGTCCATTTGTTAAAGCTTCATACTCAGCAATGTTTTTTGTACATGGGAATAATAATTTATAAGACTTAGGGATCGTGTACCCATGAGGAGAAACAAACAACACACCAAATCCTGAACCATTTTGCATAAAGGATCCATCAAAGAACATCTTCCATGTTCTTTCAGTTATATACATGAGGTGCTCATCTGGGAAGTCAACTTGAATAAGTGCATTATCTTGTATTTGGAAATAATCCAATTGATTTGTTATGGCTTGTCCTTTGATTGCTTTACGCTCAATGTACTCTATGTCGAACTCTGAAAGGATCATCATCCATTTAGCAAGTCTACCTGTGAGGGTGGCCTTACCTAGAAAATATTTGAGTGGATCTATTTTTTTTATGAGGTGTATAGTGTGTGCAACCATGTAATGTTGCAACTTTTGGGAAGCAAACACAACTACAAGGCAATATTTCTCAATGTTGGTGTAGTTAACCTCATATGAAACAAGAGTGCGGCTAATATAGTATATTTCTCTTTCTTTCCCATTTTCATCAAGCTGAGCTAGTAATGCCCCCAAGGAAGATTTTTTCACTGAAATGTATAGAATAAGTGGTTTCCCTGGGATAGGAGGCATTAAAATGGGAGGATTTTCCAAGTACTTCTTGATTTGATCTATACTTTTTTGACAACCCTCATTCCAAACACATTTGACTCCTTTGTGTAAGTTCTTTTTGAAGGGTTAAGCTCTATCCACCAACTGTGAAATGAATCTCCTTATAGATTGAATATGTCCTTGAAGAATCCTCATTTGACTAATGTTTCTAGGAGTTGGCATATCTATAATTGCTTGGACCTTTTCAGGGTCTACCTCTATTCCTCTTGCTAAAAAGATGAATCCGAGTAGTTTTCAAGAGGTGGCTCCAAATGCACACTTTTTAGGATTTAACCTTAGTTGAAATTGTTCCAAGTGATCTAGAATTACTTCTAAATCATCTAAGTGTGTGTCTCTTTGTTTAGACTTTGCCAAGGTGTCATCCACATAATCTTCCATGTTATGCATCATGTCATGACAAATGGTTGTCATAGCTCGCTGATAGGTGGCTCCTATATTTTTTAATCCAAAAGGGATAACGTTCCAACAATAGGTACCCCATGCACAAGTGAACACAGTCTTTTCTTGATCTTTAGGAGCTATCTTAATCTGATTATATCTGGAAAACCATCCATCAAGGAATAAATCTCATAAACCATAGTCATATCCACTATCATGTCTATATTGGGAAGTACAAAGTCATCCTTTGGGCATGCTCTATTGACATCTCTAAAATCTGTGCAAACTCGAATGGATTTGTCATTTTTGGAAACTGGTACAATATTTGATATCCATTCAGCATAGGCGATAGCTCTTATGAATTTTGCACCAAGGATTTTCTCCAATTCTTCTTTTACCAGGAGTGTTATGTGAGGATGCATCTTTCTCAATTTCTGTTTAACTAGTTTGACACTCGGAGCTATGGACAAGTGATGCATGATAAGATTAATGTCCAACCCTAGCATATCTGAATAAGTCCATGCAAAATTGATTTTGTTTTTCTATAAGAACTTATTGTAAGCTTCTTTTTCTTGAGGTGACAAGGACTCAGCTAAGTGTACTATTTGTGGAGCCTCATCTATACCCAAATTAAGTGCTTTTGTTGGTTCAATAAGAACTGAAGATCTATCTTGAAAGTAACTAGGGAGACATTCAAGTACCTCATCCTTAGGTGCCTCAAAGAGGTTTTCACCTTTGGATACTTTATTTATTTTTACTTTTTTGGTTCTGACACCGCCACACAGTGGTTTTCACCATTAGAACTCCTATTATTTTGATTTTATTTTATTTTTATCTTGTGACTAAGGTAATTTATGTATGGCTCTATCATGCTGGTATCCGGTTCACTAGTGGAAGAGACTACGGGTTCAATGGCATTTAGGTAACATGCTATCTCATAATCATTTTGAAATGTTAAGAGCTTACGTTCTTGATAGCATTGGGACCAATCAATGAGGTTGGGATGAACAAGAGGCAAGTCAATGACAGGTTCAAGGTTATAAATGTGAATGATATTATCATTGGTGACCGAAGAGTCAGATTCTGTCAAGTATCCCTCTAAGCTACCCAAATTAGGATTCATCCTAACAAGTGAAGAATCATCCACTAAGGCAACACATGGGTTCAAATCCTCTAATCCTACATGTGACTCATTGGCTACCTCAGGTTGAGAGCTATAAGTGTGGATAACATCAATATCTCTATCAACTATGGAGGACTCATAAAAGGAGTCCCATTCATACTCATATGAACTTGTGTCTGAACTGTGACTAGGATGCTTACACCATGAAGGTTTGGGACATCTTGATGTGGAAGGTCCAGTGTCACCTTCTCTTTCCATTAAACTAACAAGATTCTTTCTTTAACATTCTCTGAAAAGATCTTCTGCATTTGATTCATTTTTTTCTAACGTTGCAACTGTCTCATGAATGACTAGACTATCTGAATCTCCCCAAAGGAGATTAGTGGAGGGAACCCAATCTTCACACATATCTTGCTGATTTATCAAATTAGTAACATATTCTGGTTCATCCTCACTATCTGACTCATCAAAGAGAGGATTAGTGCACTTGTTGTAATTCTCAAATCCTAGGCCAACCAGCATCTTAGACTTCCGTCCAAAAAGAGCATGATCAAGCAGTTTGGCTCTAGCATCCAATCTGTGACTAAGAGGGCCATGTCCAAGATAGCCCATCTATTCGAGAAAAGTGTACCCTCTTCCATAAGTCTTAGGAGAGGGAGAGAAGTTATCATTGTGCATATATTTCTCTTCTCTATAGGTCCAGTCTCTAAAAAATGTCTCTTCTTTCTCATCTTGAATAGGAATTGAAGACTCTACAAACGTGCCAAATAAAGTCATAGCTGAAGAGGAAGGTATCTTCTCTTGTGAATATTTGCCATAAGACCTAGGTGAAACTAGCAGTGCTATGAGGGAGTTGAGTTGATACCCCCCCCCATGCCAAGATCTATCAATTTAAGCTTGTCTTTGCATTCAACTAAGGTAGCATCAAAATCTTCTACTTCTCTATTGAGGGGAATATGAGTTCATGCTAAAATTGAATTAACAGATAAATGGTTATCCCCAGGTATACAAATCTCTATTCCATTGTAGGGGAACTTAACACATTGATGGTAAGTAGATGGCACTGCTTGCATATCATGAATCCATTGTCTACCAAGTAAGATATTGTACGCAAGAGGACCAGCGTCAACTACTTGGAACAAAATATCTTTTTCAATAGGGATAATCCTAACAGGAAGGAAAACCAATCCTTTGGAAATTCTTTTTGCTTCATCATAGGCTTTGATAGTGATCTTCTTTCTGGTATCTATGAATTCTTATGAATAACCCAACTTCTTAAAAAGACTCAAAGAACAAATACTAAGCACAGCACCCCCATCTATCAACACACACCTGACATGGGTTCTATGGATCATGACCTCAATATGAAGGGCAAGATTGTGCGGGTGACTCAAATATTTATCATCATCCTTTGAAAAGGTAAGGTAATGAGGGCTAGCAATATGGTTAACCATGTTCTGGAATTGATCAATATCTAAGTTGTTGGGGACATTTTTCATACACAAAGCATCCTCAAGGAATTTCTTATCTCTTGGGGACAACTCTAAGAGCTCAAAGATGGAAATCTAAGCTGGGGTTCTTTGTAACTGATCAACAAGGTTGTAACTTGACTTAGGATCAATTGTCAGTTTTAAGGTGACATTCTTGGATGCCACTTGCTTTGGTTTACCTGGTTGACTTGAATTGGATCCTCTAATGACAATGGGACCTTGACTTTGTGTGACAGCATTAAGAGTTTGGGATGACATTCTAGAGTTAGGACCCCTTAGCACCACAATGGGATCTTCATCAAAGATAGGAGGAGATTCCATGCCTAGATCATAACCATAGGGATCTCTACCCCTCATCATGTTGACATTTTCTTCTACAACTTGAAGCATGTTGATAGTATTCTCCACATCTATGTAAGTATAATTGACCTTAGCCTTTCCATTCTTAGGTTTAGAGGTTTCCCCCTTCTCATACTTGGGCAATGGTTCTTTGAATGCCTTATGATTGGAATTGGTGTTCAATCCATCTATCTTAAGCTTTCCATTGTCAATGAGATCTTGAATAAGATGCTTGAGTTTGTAGCAGTTTTCAATATCGTGTCCAATGCCATTGTGAAACTTGCAAAAAGCTTTCTCATCCCACCAATGTGGCTTAACATTAGGTATATAATGCTTCATAGGATCTTGAGGATGTGCAAGGTTGTTAGCAATAATTATTTTCAATATATCCTCATGTGAATCACCAAGTCTTGCAAATTGACGTCTCTCTTTCTTAGGTCTATCTTGGTATCTTGGCTTGTTCTCTTGTTGATTAGATGCATTGAGTTTCATGGCGTGAACAACACTAGAAAAGTTGAGAACCACTTGATCTTTGGGTTGAGAGGAGTCCACAACCCCATCATTAACCACTTGTTTGTTCCTATTCCAATATGAGTTCTTCCCTTTATCCTTGTTAGGATTGTTATTTTGACCATTGTTGTTGTTGTTTCCATGTTTGGTCAAAATTCCTTGTTCTGTTAAAACATCTTCAATCCTACATGCGGTTTCAACCATGGTGTCAAAGGAATCAAAAACCATCTTCCTAACTTCATACTGCATTTCAGGAACCAAGTTGCTAACAAGGATATCAATCTTTTCATTTTT
>MU228252.1:459299-474359 GCA_018584345.1 Thuja plicata
TTATTTAGATTTTCCATATCTTAATACCAACATCCACTTGCAACATTGAATCTGATTAAACCGGTATTCATACTCCCATAGTTGGTCATCCAACTAGTGAGGGTTGTACTTGGTTTTGTAGGAAGGGGTTACCACATGCAGGAAAGTCATATTCATATTCTTATGGTCGCAGTGACACCAGTAAGGATTGTATGGACTCCTAGTTCCACAAAACTCTATGATGAAAATATATCTTAGTTTGCATTCCTTTCACAAACCTCAAGGGCAATTAGGTGCATTGCATTGCATTTTGCATGTTAGATTAGTTTATTGTTGCTCTTTCACTTGCGTTCTTCAATGCTTAGTTCTCAAATGGCTTGTTTCTCTAGCAATTTTCCAAGTTCAAAGGGGGGGGATAACATGTTGACAACACTTCATCAAATCATATGGGTTTCAAGTCATTTCAAAAATGAGATTTTCCTTTGCATTCATCGTCATTAATCAATATTCATTATACATTCATGTCAAGAGAAAATCAAGAAAAAGATACATTATTCATTAATCATTATCCATATCATCATTTAGAACTGCATCTCATAAATTAAAATTGCATACATTCAAAAACACAAAAAGATAGATGCATTTCATTTATCATAGCACTAAGTATTGCATTCATTGCATTGCATAACCCATACATTGTTAAAACGAAAAAAACATATAGAGTTAAATTGCATCATTTGCATCCATTTATCTATGTCCTACTCTAAGACATTTGCATCCATTGCATAATAGAATTAAATGCATCATAGAAACATATAGACATGCATACAACAAAATCTCATAACATCATCAAGGAGAAAGCAAAGCCCATCATAAGATAAAAGTCCATCATCAATGTCTATAGCATAATTAGTACATCAAAGGTACATCAATATAAAATGGTACATCAAAGGTACATCAAAGTCCTAATCAAAAAATACATATGATACAAATCCAGGGTCCATATCTATCTC
This sequence comes from Thuja plicata, assembly GCA_018584345.1. Lineage (NCBI taxonomy): Eukaryota > Viridiplantae > Streptophyta > Pinopsida > Cupressales > Cupressaceae > Thuja > Thuja plicata. The sequence continues at coordinate 460,292 of MU228252.1, forward strand.
ATGACCCAGTAGGGGCACCTGATCCATCCCCAGTCAAACCTGTTCCTAACCCACCTGCGCCATCACGATCTCTATCACCTGCTCTATCCTGTGATCCAAGAGGTGCCTAACTAGTGCTCGCACTGGTCAATAATTGATCCAGAGTGGCCAGAAACTGTTGCAACATGGTCGTGACCTGATCCAATCTCATTGTAAATGTGGTCATCCCAGCCTATAACCCCCAGACATCCTGCACTATCTCATTTGAAACTGGAGCCTGTGGTTCCTGAGGTGCTATGGGTACCTGCAGTATCACCTGTGCTGAGCTTACCTGTGGTATCTGCCCAGGAACTTGTCTCACCTCCTGGACCCGTTTGTGCCTACGTCTGGCCCAATCTGCATCCACTCTCAATGGAGCCTAACCCTGTGGTACCTATGCACCTGCTAGTCTCTACCTCGGCTATCTAAAACCACCACCTCAGCCTCTTGCATGTCTGTCTCTCATCCGAGGCCCAACTTCTCTCTATACCCATGGCACTCTAGGTGCTCTCTAGACTCTACACTGATGTGGTCTACCACCACCATCCCCATCATCTCCACCATCACCATCATCCTCAAATAGCTCATCAACATCCGGGATAGGCTCGGTCGGCTCAGTGAATCTCATGAAACCCACTCTCGATACTCTGCTGACATCCCTATGTCTGCAACCTGTGGTAGAAAATCCCACACCCCATATCCCAGCTGATCTATCTATAAATAGGCTAACTGGTAGTCAACCTGTGCTCCCCACATTGACCTCTCAGCCTGTACTCGAGCATATAAGGCCATACCCTATGGCATATCCTACATCTGACCAAACTAGCATAGTACTCTACTACAGCAAAATCTCTCAATAACGAATGATGACCAGCCTATCATCCATCAAGGTGAAAATATGTAGGGTAACTCATCATCATCCTCCCGCCATCTCTTGCACTGCAAGTACGGCTTCCAAACCACCTGATTAATGTCATCAATCGTGCGTCTCCAAAAATCAGCCTTGCCCAGACAATGCTAGACAATCATACCATCATATAGAAATGCATATGGGTAACCACAAGCCTGAACTCGCACTGACACTAGCCTAGTAATAGGGATATGCTCCCATGTCCACAACTGTAACAAAACTGCACCTGCAGAAATGGCTGCACTGCGCCGATATACAATCTCATGTAAATCATGATACAATTGTGCCAACACACAAGAACCCCAATCTAATCTCTGTGGGTGAGAAATCAAGTCCTCTATAATCTAGCCCCATCCAACCGCAAAACCACATCCTCACCTATCTGCAATAATAATCCTCCTATCACAGCTCCTAATAACATTGGTAGGGTGGGAAATGAGGAAAACTACACCCAAGTAATGCAATCATCAGCAATGGTGTTATCTCCAAACACTCGTCTGCATACACTACATCATAATACACCCACTCTCCATGATTCAAGATCCTTAATAATCTATATACATCCTCTGGCGTAATTGTCATCTCACTGAGAGGTAAGTGAAAGGTATTATGGTCAGAGTGCCAACGCTCTGCCATAGCTATCAATAAACCTTAGTTCAGCTGAAACCGAGGAAGATCCAAAAGGAAACTAAGACCACAAGTCTCAATAATACGCCGCTCAGGTGGTGTAAGCTCATCTATTAGATTAAAAATCTACAACGCTACACCATGCACCCGCAACTTGCAATAATGCTCCTACATTTTGAAACAAAGTGCATCATGTTAGTTTTTCTCTTAATGAACCATTCTAAGTCAATCACAACACATTAAATCTATCTTTGCTCTAACTTGAGCATATCAACTTATTGCTCCTAACCTCTATATTGTGAGACACAAGGACAATTTGTAATCATTTTTAATCATATCTGATTGACCTATCAAACATTCATCATTATGACTTTTCTAACATCCTAAACACTACGTGACATTCTAGATGAACATTTTCTAGCTTGGAACCTAATTGAGTCATCTAGATGATCAATCGAACTGAGTTCATCTATTTTCCTATATCAACTTTCAACTTTATGATAGGTGGCACTTAACTGAGTGTACGCATCTTTTTAAGCCACGTGACGTTTTAATCTTTAAAAGTGGCACTTTATCACGCAAAGGCGGCACTTTACTATTTAGGTGGCCTTTTGCAGGCCTACATGGCTTTTAAACTATCATATGCGGCTTTTAAAAATGGTGTTTTTAGGCGATGCATTGTCTATTTTGGGTAGCAATTTTGACCTAGCTCTTACACGGCTAACGATTGCACGTACGCAGCTTTTCATAGTGTGGATGCGGCTTTTTATAGGCCTACACAGCACTTTACCTATCCTACGTGACATTTGGCTAAAGCTTTTCTAAAATGTAAAAACATGCAATAAATGCAAATTTCAAATGCAATAAATGCACCAAGAAGGTTCAAACCACTCACCGGAGGCCCGTAGTCAAGAGGTCTCTGATATCAGCGTGCCCACTCAAACCTATGCTCTCGTATGGGGACCACCATCGCTATCAGTCGTCAGAGGCTCAGAGCAAATCTCAATAGTGAAAAGTAAAAATGAATAGTAAATTTGGGTTTTTCAACCTATTTAAGCTATTTTAACCTATTTTATGAGATTTTTGACCCAGTCAAACCTAATCTGCATATTCTGCTCACTTGGGCATTTTTTCACCATCTTTTCACATCATCATTTATCAGAAATGCTATCATCTTTGATCTATCCTTTACATGTTGTTCATCAAAAACTTTTACCTACGATCAAGATGATTCCATTTCTGAGGGGGCAACATCATATCATCAAACTGGGATTTTGTAGCATATCTTGTATCAAATTTGGGGCATTAAAATTTCAAACTTTATCAATCACAGTTTCATATCAGATTTTCATATCAAAGCATCATATTGGGATTTTCATATCGGATTTCATATCAGGGTTTCATATCGGGATTTTCATATCAGGGTTTCATATCAGGATTTTCATATCAGATTTCATATCAGCGTTTCATATCAGAGTTTCATATCAGGGGTTTTATATCAGGATTTTCATTTCAGGGTTTCATATCAAGATTTTCATATCAAATTTCATATCAGGGTTTCATATCAAAGATTTCATATCAGAGTTTCATATCAGGGTTTCATATCGGGAGTTTCATATCAGGATTTTCATATCAGGTTTTCATATCAGCTCATCAGTATCAGCTCAATGATCAGGACAATCAAGCTTTCTTTGAATCAATGTGCTTCACACATTAATTCAAAGAGGGGCATTTGTAGACACCTAAAATTTACCAGGTGTATCTCAAGCATTCCAAATTGTAAATCTCAGCCAAATGCCTTAAAATCTCATCTCAATGCAAAACAAATTGATCAAATCAAATGGACATTTATCAAATCAAAGGAACAAAATTCAAATCAAATTAAAAGATCAAATAATCATGAAATCAAATAATTAAATTCAAGCCTAAAGGGATTAATCAAATTATGCAATTGATTTTTCAATTGTATAGTTCAAATCAAAAAGGATCAAATCCAACCCAATCACCCTTCCATGGCTAATTTAATTAAATGATGGAGTTATTTAATTTATAATATCTTTGAGACAACCAACCAACTTTCCCTCCATTTGCAAACACCATAGAGCTTTTGACTTAACCAAGCTTTGATCATGATCAACTCACTCTACCCCCTACCCTTGGGAAAATGCTATAAATACAAGCCATTTCCTTTGTGTTTGGGATCCAAGAATTCAAGAGCAAAAGCATCCTTATTATAGGCACATTGAGAGCATATGAGAGCCTTTTTGAGAGAATTTTAGCATTTGCATTACATATAGCATATCATGTTTAGGAGCATTTTTTATTTTCTCTTATGATCTTGGAGCAATTTTTAGCATTTTGAACATTCTAGCTAGATTTGAGCATTCTTTTTTATACATATCTCATTCTAGGATTGTCCTTGAGAGAGATTAAGCCTGAGAGCTCTTTTAACAAAACTTGGATAGAGAACCATGAGATGATATTGATTTAGCTTCAATTCTTAATTTTACTTTGTTTCATCTTTCTATAGAATTGTTTTCTCTAATCTTAAGTTCATGAAGGTGTATTTTCTTACACACACAAAGCTTGGCACATATCGCTCTCCTTGATATTCAGGATTCTCCATACCAACATGTAATAATCTCTCATAGGACCATCATTCTAATTTTGTTTCTTATGTTTCATCACTCCCTTTTTCAGAGACTAGACTATCTCTTGAAGTGGGGTTTTCAGATTTATTATTAAAACCTAGTCCTATTTTATCTTTGCTATTCCTGAATTCCATGTGTACAGGTTCAATAAGGCCTTTTCCTTTGTCTCCTAAAGGTCATTTTCCTTTATATCCCATTTGTTTAAGAAGGTAATATCCTTTACCATACTTCTCCGGGGATATTTCCACATGTTTCACCTCAACTTCCTTTGGTTCTCCCTTGTAAATCCAGACCAAGACTGCTTGTTCTTCTGTGTTATTTTCAGGAGAGGTAGATTCTTTAACCATGCCAGTTGCTTTATGAATTTTTGGCATTCAAGATGCAGCAGGTGTGAATGATGGGGAATATTTTCCATAGGACCTTGGTGACACCAGAAGTTCTATCAATGACGAGGTCATGTCTGGCTTGTATTCTCCCATACCGGTTTCTTCAAGTTTTAAGGTTTGTCCAAAACTTTTCATCACCATGTATTTGGTATTCTTAGGTACAATTTCTTTTGGAACCTCCTTTCTATGTGGGACCATACTACCTACTTCAACATTGTTGCACATATAACTAGCATCTACAGGAATTGTTACCTCCACCCCATTATGTGGGAATTTGATACACTGGTGGTAAGTAGATGGTACAGCTTGAATTTTGTGGATCCAAGGTCTCCTTAACAGTATGTTGTAAGCCAAGGGTAGATCCAAAACTTAACATATGACATTCCTTTCAACTAGCCCAATTCTAATGGGTAGAACAATAAGACCTTTAGAGGATATTTCTTCCTCATCATAAGATTTGATAGTGATTTTGCTTCTAGAATCAATGGTCTATTCTAAGAGGCCCAATTTCCTGATTAGATTAAGGGTACAAATATTCAATCTTGCAGCTCCATCTATCAATACACGTCTAACACAGGATTTATGAATTAGGACTTCGATATCAAGGGGTTGATTATGTGGATGTGTCAATTATTTATCATCCTCTTTAGAAAAAGAGAGGTAATGTGGTGTGGAGATGTGATTAACCATTGCTTGAAATTTATCTATATCAAGGTCCTTTGGCACATTTGCGGCATGTAGGGCTTGTTCAAGAATTTCCCTATGCACTGAGGAGATTTTAAGCAACTCAAAAATTGAAATTTTAGCAGAGGTTCGTTGTAATTGATCCACCAGATTAAAGTTTGTTGCAGGAATGGTAACCGTTTGTTTTTCTACCAGTTTAGGAATAGTAACAATGGGTATCTTGGAAGTTGTTACTGGTTTTGATGTGGAATTAGGTCCTTTGATCATGACTTTTACTTGACTTCGAGTCACCACATTTGTTTGGAAGGATGTGTCTTTAACACCTTTGATAGTGACCGTGTTAATTGATTCAATTTTAATGTCTAGCATGTTGATCACATTATCAGTATTAGAGTAGGTGTAGTTTGTATGCACCCTAAAATGGTCGCCTAGACTATGGGCCCTATTTATCATTTATAAATTTATAAAATTTCTAAATCAATGTTTTGGAACATTTTCAATTCAAATCAATTTCCTTGATCAAATTGTAATTAATTCAATTATTTCAATATTTCCTAAGGTTTGATCATTTTTATTTAATTAAAAGATTTTATCTCCCTTTTAATTAAATAAAATTCATCTTATTTAATTAAATTAAATTCCTCCCATTTAATTAAATAAAATTCTTCTAATTTATTTAATTAAAACAAAACCCCTCTTTTAATTAAATAAATAAGAATCCCCACTTATAGCACTTTATTTGATGAAAAAAGAAATAAATTAAATAAAAATCTCTTTTTCTTCACATCTTTCTAAGTGGTGGACTTTTTGCTTTAATGAGCACATGGATCAACCAAGATTTAATCTCCACCATTGCTCATTTATTTTTGCCTCTTAATCTCAACCGTTCACTTTCCTATATAAGAAAATCTATTCTTCTCAATTTCATATAGAATTTTTAGGTATTGTTATGTTGCAAGTTTGGAGAGCAATTTTGGAGGAGAATTTGAGCACTTTGGCTTGGATATTGCAACTCCTCTATCTTCTTGTCTTCTTCTTTTTGCATCCATGGCTATTCATGTAGATTAGATTCATATTAGATTAAATTCATATTTTCTTCCATAGATTAAGCTTGCATATTTCCTTTTATAGAATAATCTTGCATTGTTATCATTTAGACTAATTTCCTTTTATGCATTGTTATCATATATAATAGATTTCATTTTCATGCATTGAATCTCTCATTTCATGGTGTACTTGCATGGGCACAACTAGGTCAATCTAAGGGCCTTCATCATACACCTTTGCACTCTATGACTAGAGAGCTATGAGTCGATATTTGAGGCCTCATTCTTGAGCAACCTTGGATGGAATGACCCATAGAAGTGTGACACATTTTTAGCACACATTTTTGGTACCCACCGTTGGGCATGATGCTCCTGATTTTCATTCATTTTATTTAGATTTTCAGATTTTCTAATCTTTACATGGTTATTTTATTAAAGTTTTTCAAGCCTAACCCTTGTGTAGGATGAGTTGAAGACAAAACCTAGGGTTTTTTGAAAGATTTGATCATATCTCCCAAATGGCTTGGATTTTTGGTCTAAAATTTGTTTTGTGGGTTGGCATTGGGTCACAGGTGTCTTAGATTGAAAATCAAATTTGTTGGATCATTTTTCCATGATTTATAATTTTTTTATGATTTTTCATAAAAATTCATTTATGGTCATAAATCAGTGAATTTTTCAGAAAAAATTACATTTATGGAAATCTCCTAGAATTCTATAGGGGGTATGTTCTTTATGTTTTTTGTTTTGATGACAAATAATGGCTTAAAAATCTGATCTTTAAAAACTGGTCTATTTTGATAAATAGGGTCCCTAGGGCACAAATTAGAAAATATTACTAAAAAAAATACATTTTGGGAAATCTCACTATTTTTTAACATGGGTCTCTTCTTTGGATTTCTATTTTTAGGGCCAAAATCATAGCAAACAAATCAGATCTTGTTGACTAGGTCAAAAATCAAAATTAAAAAAAAAGGGGCATTTAATGATTAGCTTACACTTATTTTTCACATGGTTCAATGCATGATGTGAGTTATCATTTGGATTATTTGTTGGTTATTGTTGCTCCTAACAATTGATTTTCAGATCTAACCCTAGGGTTTTCATAAGTTGAATATAGATTGCATATCTTGTTTGCTTGTTTGCTTGTTTGCTTGTCTTGCTTGTCTTGCTTGTTGAAGAGTTTGTGGGGATTGCTTGGACTTGCATGGATAAAAAAATAAATTCTCACGTTGCTTTGGATTTGAGTTATTTTTTGCATCTCTATAAAATTTAGATTTTGGAAATAATAATTAACATCTCATGTGTTTAGCTTGAGTGTTTTCTTGCTTTCATAGATCACATTTGCAGTTGGTGCTATAAAAATGGACCTAGATTTTCTTTCTTGCATATATGTTTCACATAGTAATTATGCCCTATAAACACTATTTGTGACGATCTTGAGAGAGTGGGCTTCATTCGCTTGTCTTACATGCAAAGCTCTTCTTGACGATAGTTCCCCTTCTAGGTAGGGAAGGATTTGTCATTACTTCAAACTTGGTTTAGTCTTCAACTTTAATTGGTACTTTCTCTCTTGAGAATGGTGGTCATTGTTGTTGATTTATCTTGGGTGAGGTGATTTCAAATTAGTGGGTCAATTAATCTTGTTTTCTATGTTTGGGTGAGATGAAGAGGCTAGATGATTATGCTCTTTTCCCTTTTGGGAGAATCAGAAACTTGGAACCCTTGAATCCAAACCAAGTCCCTATGTGGTCCATATTGTGAGTCTTCCTTGTTAGAGTGGGTTAACCATAGTGGACACTCCCTTTATTGGGTAAACCATGTGGACAAAACCTCAAGCGGTAATAGCCATTTTTGTCATGGTAGAAACAACCGCTATATAAATGTCTGTGTGGAAGAAATCTTCACGGGTGTAATTACTTGTGGGTTGTCAGATCTCCTCAGCATCTCTTGATTGATTAAATTCTTAGACTGTGTCAAAACCTTGATGCACCAAGATTGGATTTCACCCACTTGAGATTGCAAAATTTTTAGAGTCAAACCATTACTAATAACCATAGTCCAACCAAATTTTTCTTTTCTAGGACTATGTGCGTGATTGGAAAACATTTTGAGAACATACACAAGTAAGATCCTTATGGAGTAGAATATTATGTCACTATCCATGTTCATGTGCAAGGTTGCTTTGTCCCTTTCTCATTGTTTGAAGACATTGATTGCTTGAACTCCCTGATTGTTGTTTTATGTGCCTGATTAATGATAAAAATCTGTTAATGCATCTAGTTGGTCAATTAAAATGAGAAAATTTGAGTTCCTGAGTGATAAAAACTTCAATAGATCTCCCCAAAAGTGCTATGACATGTTTCTTAACATCCAAATGAACCTAAATGGTATCAAGTTGCACAAAATGACACTTGGTCTTCTTTCTTCCACATCTCCCATGTCTTCATAGTCTTATGTTTCCATCCTTTCTCTTCTTCCTAAGATCTTCATGTTTCTTTTCCTCTTATTATCTAGTCTACCTTCTTCTATTCATCTCTTCTGTCACACCCATGCTTGATTCCTCCTCTTCTAAAACCATGAATTTCAAGTATCTTGTTATGGAACCTCTCTTAAGAATAGATGATCTTGAACTCATTTCTCTATTTGAAGAGTGGTGTTCCTCCAAAAATTGCATGGATGATAAATTAAGGACAAAATTAGAAAAAAAATAGAGTGAATCAGACACCTTTGCTACATGATCTTATCACAATCTCTTTCTTCCAAAAATCTTTCATGTTCTGATTATTCTCATATTTCCTCATCATCCAAGCCTTCTTCCTCCACTAGGTCTTCACTTTCCTCTTCTCCACGATCTCGTTCTTCTTCTACTTCTCCCAAGAGTAATACTCCTCTTTTCAAGACATACCATAATGAGAAACGTGACAATCCTTATGATACCTCTTCCATGAAGAGTTACACGCCCATCTATGATGACTATGATGACTATGATGATGGACAATATAGTGATACCTATGACACCTCTGTTCCTAAGAGTCCTCCTTGTCGTGTGCTTGTTTATACTGGTAAAGGGTGTTGCAATTGGATAGATTGTGATGGTGATCCATATGACTCTGTATTTGAATAAGACTTTGATGAGTTTTGTGAACAATACCTCTTTGATGCTTCTATTGAGGAAGAGAAACTTCACTACGATGATTTTAAACAAAAATATCATAAGAGTTTCTCCTCTAAGGATTCTCATGCTGAAAATAAATATTGCACTCTCGAGCAAGATCATATTAATGATGAACCATTATTTTGTGATGATTCCCTTCCATCTTCTACTTCTTCCAATAATCATACATCTTTTAAAGTTGCCAAATCTTCCACAAATCCTCCATCCGATAGAAGTCCTAATGTTTTTCATGTGGTTCCCTATAGTTACCCTCAAGGGCTACCTCTTAAAGAAACTCAAGCTAACCTTCACTTAGTTGCAAATACTTTCAATAATGCTAAACCTAAAGAGCCTAAGCCTTCATATGCTATAATGCCTACTTCAGCTAATCCTTCCCCATCTCTTCCCAAGTCTCCCATACAATTCCAACACGCTTCCTTGTCCTTAGAAGTGGCTCAATGTCAAGAGGACTCTAAAAATGATAGAGAAAATAACATAAAGAAAGATCAAGATCAAGAAACCTCCATATCATCTAATCCTTTTCATGATGTATCTTATCTGTTTCATGGTTCTTTTGATCCCTTATGCCCTTTCTCATTCATTTCACCTTGTCTTAAGTCTTCTCCTAAGCAGATCAAGTTACTACTTACACCATTGAACTTATTGACAATCAAAATAACCTTACCCCACTTGCGCTTTCCAAAGATGATACTTCCATTAAGGTTATTAAGAATGGTATTGTTACTTCCAATGTTAAGCCTATTAAAAATAAAGAGGAAAATTATGCGCTTATGTTATCCAAAGATCCTTGTCAAGATCAAAGTCTTCCATCTTCTTGTTCTACCACTCCATGTTCGCTTCCACTTTCTACTCTTCCTAAGTCTTTCCAAGCTTCAAACAATCCTATCAAAGAAGGTGCTCCTATTTAAGATGTTCAAGATCCTATTGAAAATCCTAATGCTCACTCTAAATATGTTGATGTCCTTGGTTTTCATATACATGCCGATGAACTTATTGATTGTCCTTTTGTGTCATCCATGTCTATCCTTGGACCTCCTCCACCAATACTAAGGGCTTCACATTTTCCTTCCATCTTGGGTCCTTATGCCCCTCCACTTTCCCCTCCTAACCCTCCTAATTCATCATCCATCTTGGGTCCTTACGTCCCTCCATTTCCTATCTTTCCTCAAGATCAACATAGATGCATACCCTTGAATCCTTTTCATCCATCCACCCATCTAAATCAATCATATTCTTTTTCTTCCTCCACAAGTCCCAAGTCTTTTGGAAGAAAATTGAATGTTCAGTACAAGAAAAAGAATCAATACAAGAATCCATCTAAAAAAAAAGATCACCATGTCTCCTCTAATCGACATGGGAGCATAAAGCCAAAAGAGATATCTAAGAAGAAAACTACAAGACAAGTATGGGTTCCAAAATCCATCATTGAAGATATTCTCTCTAAATCATCAAAAATAAATGAAAATCCTATGACTATATGGATTCCAAAGTCCCTCTTGAAAGAGTCTCATGTTGAGAAATAAGTGAAGTTGACATTCAATCTTCCAAATGCTTCCACTTCATCTTCTTCCAAAAATATTCTTTCATTCCATGCACCTAAACCGCAACATCTATTATCTATTCACCATATTCCTTCACGTATTCCTTCATTCACATTTCCTCCATCCTATTTTCACCCTTCAAGGTGTGTATTGACTTTGATCTTGCCTTCCTTTCCATCTACCCTTTCACAATCTTTCCATTCACTATCCTTCTACCTTCTATCATTTTTCCTCATTTGTCTATTCCTCCTATCTTCCAACCTCACTCACTTTGCATAAAATCTTATCCTCTATTTTCCTCTTTCATCTTCCTTTCCCTATCAGCATCTTTGATAATATCATTTTGGATCCTTGGCATATCATGGTTTATCCTTTCAAGGAGCATTATCTAAAAAGCTTGTCTTCTTCCAAAAAATTCAAAAAAATATTATTTTTTTTAAAAAAAATTTAAAGAGACAAAAATTTCATCCTATGGTGAAAACCACTCCCTTGTGGTGCCTTGGATAGGTACCATGATGAAAACTTGGCAATCAGGAATCATGCATAGTTCTTCTACATCTTTCATCCATTTTGTATTCTCCCTTTGATCTTTACAATGTTGATCTATACATGAAAATTTGGGCTATCTTGTGAGCTATCTTATGATGATCGTGATTTCATTTCTTTCATGTTTAGCCTTTATATCTATCTTCGTCCATTGATTTTCATGTATCGCTATCCTTTTCCCCTTTGGTCTTGATCTAAAAAAAAATAGTAAAACACGGTGCTATAAAGCCTCTTGACATGTCTACTCCTTTGGACTACATCATTTCCTGCTCTTGCATTACGCTTTTATGACTTATCCTATGTTGGCCTTTCATTGCTTGTCCAAATGTGCTTTACATGATGTTTCTTTTCTTTTCCCTAGCTTGGGTACTCTTGAGGAGTTTACCTTTGAGGAATTCTTCCCTTCATTCTCCTTCATTCTCCTGTCTTCCATCTCTTCCACCAGCTTGCTAATCCCTCTTTTCCTCCACCTTGCTAAACATTGGGATTGCACGATGTGATCTTGCTTGGGAGTTTGATGCCCATTCTATCTAGGGGCATCCTTTATACATAATTATTGATCCTGAAAAAATCTAAAAAAATGATATATTATCAAAAATGCTAAAAATCTGAAAATGTCCTGAAAAAATGATCATCTTAGTGAAAACCTAGTAATAGGCACTTTGATGTATCTCCAAAAAAAATTATATATTCCAAAAATGTAAAAAAAATTAAAAAAATTCAAAAATTCAAAAAAAATATAAAAAGTGCCTTGGTGAAAACCTGGAAAGAGGCGCCTTGGTAGCAAAAATTTAAAAAAATATATAAAATGTCCTGAAAAAAAAAATGAAAAAAATGAAAAAGAAAAAAATTGTAATAAAATCCAAGTGGTGAAAACCTGGAAATGGGCGCTACTTAAGGCCTTTGCACCCTTGTTTCTTAGCGCGTGTCCTTGACACTTAGCCTTTCTCCATCATACCTTGTCCTTGTTGCCTTGGTTTGGAATTGGTCTTTGTCTTTGTCTAGGGGGCATAACTGTGTTAGCTTTGGTCTCTTGGATGCGTTGGTCTTTAGGACACCTCACAAATGGTGTTTTTCAACACCACCCCAACTGTATTTTTCAATACAACCCTTGACATTGAGTTTTTTTCAACACTAATTAGTTTGGTCTTACCTTAGTTTTGTCATGTGGTCTTACCTGCTTGCAAGCATTCGATCCTTATCCTTGAAACTCAGTATCAGTTATTACACTTAAATTTTTAAACACAACACTTAATGCTTGAGCTATGTCATGATCTTTTCTGTGTGCTGACTGTTATTGATTTTTGTTTAGTGTCCTTGTCTAATAAGTCTCTCCAGGATGCATAGCTAGAGGACTTGGGGCATGGAACATGTTTTTATTTACTTCCTTCTTTATGCTTCACTATTTTTGCACAACCATTCTTCTGGTCATCTTGGCCTCTATGCCTTAATGCGAGCGTGATTTTGCTATATTAAATTTTCTTGTGGACTTTTAATCAACTATGATCACGTTCTTATCTTCATTTCCTTATCTTCTTTCGTGATCTCAATCAAAAATTTCTACCTTAAACAGTTGATTGATTTTGGGGCATTCTCAAGGCAAATTCTCTTTCTTCTCTCGATTTCTTTTCACCTCTTCCAAACTTCTACCTTCAATTCAATTTCACCCTACTTCTTTTCTTCTAATTCAACCTTGGGGCATAATATTTCATGCTTAATGATCTACCTTAGTTCTGTGATCCTTATATCTTTCATCTTACATCAAGAACCTTGTCTTTAGTTTGGTTTGATCAAATTTTTCAATTTGTTGTTTCTCCTCTATCTCATTTTGATTTTGATCACGAGGGGGCAGTACCTATCAAACTTCAATCCTTGATTCAGCTTTATCAATCCTATAAATCACTCCACTTGGGGAAACCTTGCTTGAGATTCTTATCTTGGACATGTCAATTACTTATTTACAACGGTGTTGACCTTATTTTTTTTGCAATTAGTTTATATTTGTTCTGATGTCAATTACTTATTTACAACGGTGTTGATGTCTGTGTTGTTTTGTGATCCCAAATCGATCTCACACTTCAACAGCATTCTTTGACTACATGTGTTCCCAGAATGATCACACATTAGTCAAAGAGGGGCAAATGTATGCACCCTAAAATGGTTGCCTAGAAAATGGGCCCCATTTATCATTTATCAATTTATCAAATTCTTGAATCAATGGTTTGGAATATTTCCAATTCAAATCAATTTCCTTGATCAAATCGTAATTAATTCAATTATTTCAATATTTCCTAAGGTTTGATCATTTTTATTTCATTAAAAGATTTAATCTGCCTTTTAATTAAATAAAATTTATCGTATTTAATTAAATTAAATTCCTCCCATTTAATTAAATAAAATTCTTCTAATTTATTTAATTAAAAGAAAACCCCTCTTTTAATTAAATAAATAAAAATCCCCACTTAAAGCACTTTATTTGAT